>CAKNWT010321272.1:1020-11146 GCA_932066315.1 Andricus coriarius
TAATTCATATATTAATTTACATATTTATTTATTAATAAATATTAATATAAATCAAGGAATTCCAAGATTTCACAGAATTTCAGGAATTTTATAAATCCATATTACTCAAGGCCTCAAGGAATTCCAAGATTTTAGAGAAATCCAGGAATTCAGAGAATTTCAAGAATTCCATAAATTCATAGAATTATTAATATTAATATATATAATTAAATATCAATAGAAATCAAGGTATTTGAAGATTTCAGAGAATTTCAGGAATTCTCAAAATTCCAAGAATTCCAAGAAGTCGAGCATTTCATAGAATTCGTGCCTCAAAGAATTCAAAGATATCAGCGAATTCTAGGAATTCGATAAATCCATATAATTCAAGAACTCAAGGAATTCAGAGAATTCCGAGAATTCGATAAATTCATAGAATTATTGATATTAATTTATATATTAATTTATATATTAATTCATATATTAATTTACATATTTATTTATTAATAAATATTAATATAAATCAAGGAATTCCAAGATTTCACAGAATTTCAGGAATTTTATAAATCCATATTACTCAAGGCCTCAAGGAATTCCAAGATTTTAGAGAAATCCAGGAATTCAGAGAATTTCAAGAATTCGATCAATCAAGGTATTCAAAGATTTCAGAGAATTTCAAGAATTGAAAAAATTCCAAGAATTCAGAGAATTCCATAAATCCATGGAATTCAAGGCCACAAGGAATTAAAAGATTTTAGAAAAATTCAGAAATTCAGAGAATGTCAAGAATTCGATAAATTCATAGAATTATTTATTATTTATTAATATATATAAATATTAATAGAAATCAACGTATTGAAAGGTTTCAGAGAATTTCAGGAATTCCAAGAATTCAGAGAATTCCAAGAAGTCGATCAATCCATAGAATTCATGCCTGAAAGAATTCAAAGATATCAGCGATTTTTAGGATTTCGATAAAACCGTATAATTCAAGGCCTGAAGGAATTTCAAGATTCTAGAGAAATTCAGGAATTCAGAGAATTTCAAGAATTCGATTAATCAAGGTATTCAAAGATTTCAGAGAATTTCAGGAATTAAAAAAATTCCAAGAATTCAGAGAATTTCATAAATCTGTAGAATTCAAGGCCTCAAGGAATTCCAAGATTTCAGAGAATTCCAGGAATTCCATAAACCTGTAGAATTCAAGGCCTCAAGGAATTTCAAGATTCTAGAGAAATTCAGGAATTCAAAGAATTTCAAGAATTCGATTAATCAAGGTATTCAAAGATTTCAGAGAATTTCAGGAATTAAAAAAATTCCAAGAATTCAGAGAATTCCATAAATCTGTAGAATTCAAGGCCTCAAGGAATTCCAAGATTTCAGAGAATTCCATAAACCTGTAGTATTCAAGGCCTCAAGGAATTCAATGATTTTAGAAAACTTCAGGAATTCGATAAATTCATAGAATTATTGATAATAATTTATATATTTATTTATTAATAAATATTAATAGAAATCAAGGAATCCCAAGATTTCAGAGAATTCCAGGAATTCTATAAATCCACAGAATGCAAGTCCTCAAGGAATTCCAAGATTTTAGAGAAATCTAGGAATTCAGAGAATTTCAAGAATTCGATTAATCAAGGTATTTAAAGATTTAAGAGAATTTCAGGAATTGAAAAAATTCCAAGAATTCCATAAATCTGTAGAATTCAAGGCCTCGGGAAATTCCAAGATTTCAGAGAATTCCAGGAATTCCATAAACCTGTAGAATTCAAGGCCTCAAGAAATTCTAAGGTTTTAGAAAAATTCAGGAATTCAGAGAATTTCAAGAACTCGATAAATTCATAGAATTATTCATATTAATTATTTGTTAATATATATATATATATATATATATGTATATAAATAAATATTAATAGAAATCAAGGTATTTAAAGATTTCAGAGAATTCCAAGAAGTCGATCAATCCATAGAATGCATGCCTCAAAGAATTCAGAGACATCAGCGAATTCTAAGAATTCGATAAATCTATATAATTCAAGAATTCAAAGAATTACAAGATTTCAGAGAATTCCAAGAATTCGATAAATTCATAGAATTATTAATATTAATTTATATATTAATGTATATATTTATTTATTAATAAATATTAATAGAAGTCAAGGAATCCCAAGATTTCAGAGAATTCCAGGAATTTTATAAATCCCTATAATGCAAGGCCTGAAGTAATTCCAAGATTTTAGAGAAATCCAAAATTCAGAGAATTTCAAGAATTCGATTAATCAAGGTATTCAAAGATTTCAGAGAATTTCAGGAATTAAAAAGATTCAAAGAATTCAGAAAATTCCATAAATCTGTAGAATTCAAGGCCATATGGAATTCAAAGATTTTCGAAAAATTCTGGAATCGAGAGAATTTCAAGAATTCGATAAATTCATAGAATTATTAATATTAATTATTAATTTATATAATTATATTAATAGAAATCAAGGTATTTAAAGATTTCAGAGAATTCCAAGAATTCCAAGAAGTCGATCAATCCATAGAATTCATGCCTCAAAGAATTCAAAGATATCAGAGAATTCTGGGAATTCGATAAATCCATATAATTCAAGAACTCAAGGAATTCAAAGATTTCAGAGAATTCCAAGAATTCTATAAATCCACAGAATGCAAGGCCTCACGGAATTCCAAGATTTTAGAGAAATTCAGAGAATTTCAGGAATTAAAAAATTCAGAGAATTCAATAAATCTGTAGAATTGAAGGCCACAAGGAATTCATAGATTTTAGAAAAATTCAGGAATTCAGAGAATTTCAAGAATTTGATAAATTAATAGAATTATTCATATTAATGATTTATTAATATATATATTAATAAACATTAAGAAAAATCAAGGTATTAAAAGATTTCAGAGAATTTCAGGAATTAAAAAAATTCAGAGAATTCCATAAATCTGTAGAATTCAAGGCCACAAGGAATTCAAAGATTTTAGAAAAATTCTGGAATTCAGAGAATTTCAAGAATTCGATAAATTCATAGAATTATTAATATTAATTATTTATTAATGTGTATGTATATATATATATATATATATATATATATATATATGTATGTATATATATTTTTGTTGTTGTTTTTTTCAAATAAATATTAATAGAAATCAAGGTATTTAAAGATTTCAGAGAATTAAAGGAATTCGATAAATCCATATAATTCAAGAACTCAAGGATTTCAGAGAATTCCGAGAATTCGATGAATTCATAGAATTATAAATATTAATTTATATATTAATTCATATATTAATTTACATATTTATTTATTAATAAATATTAATAGAAATCAAGGAATTCCAAGATTTCACAGAATTCCAGGAATTTTATAAATCCATATTATTCAAGGCCCAAGATTTTAGAGAAATCCAGGAATTCAGAGAATTTCAAGAATTCGATCAATCAAGGTATTCAAAGATTTCAGAGAATTTCAAGAATTGAAAAAATTCCAAAAATTCAGAGAATTCCATAAATCCATGGAATTCAAGGCCACAAGGAATTGAAAATTTTTAGAAGAATTCAGGAATTCAGAGAATGTCAAGAATTCGATTAATTCATAGAATTATTAATTATTTATTAATATATATAAATATTAATAGAAATCAAGGTATTGAAAGATTTCAGA
The DNA here is from genome assembly GCA_932066315.1 of Andricus coriarius. NCBI lineage: Eukaryota > Metazoa > Arthropoda > Insecta > Hymenoptera > Cynipidae > Andricus > Andricus coriarius. The sequence continues at coordinate 4,680 of CAKNWT010321272.1, forward strand.
GAATTTCAGGAATTCCAAGAATTCAGAGAATTCCAAGAAGTCGATCAATCCATAGAATTCATGCCTGAAAGAATTCAAAGATATCAGCGATTTTTAGAATTTCGATAAAACCGTATAATTCAAGGCCTCAAGGAATTTCAAGATTCTAGAGAAATTCAAGAATTCAGAGAATTTCAAGAATTCGATTAATCAAGGTATTCAAAGATTTCAGAGAATTTAAGGAATTCAAAAAATTCCAAGAATTCAGAGAATTCCATAAATCTGTAGAATTCAAGGCCTCAAGGAATTCCATAAACCTGTAGAATTCAAGGCCTCAAGGAATTCAAAGATTTCAGAAAAATGCAGGAATTCAGGGAATTTCAAGAATTCGATAAACTCATAGAATTATTAATATTAATTTATATATTTATTTATTAATAAATATTAATAGAAATCAAGGACTTTCAAGATTTCAGAGAATTCCAGGAATTTTATAAATCCATGTAATTCAAGGCCGCAAGGAATTCCAAGATTTTAGAGAAATCCAGGAATTCAGAGAATTTTAAGAACTCAATAAATTCATAGAATTATAATTATTAATTTATATGTTAATTTATATATTTATTTATTAATAAATATTAATAGAAATCAATTAATTCCAAGATTTCAGAGAATTCCAGGAATTTTATAAATCCATATAATTCAAGACCTCAAGGAATTCAGAGAATTTCAAAAATTCGATTGATCAAGGTATTCAAAGACTTCAGAGAATTTCAGGAAATTAAAAAAATCCCAAGAATTCAGAGAATTCCATGGATCTTTATAATTCAAGGCCTCAAAAGAATTCCAAGATTTCCGAGAATTCCAGGAATTCCATAAACCTGTAGAATTCAAGGCCTCAAGGAATTCAAAGATTTTAGAAAAATGCAGGAATTCGATAAATTCATAGAATTATTAATAATAATTTATATATTTATTTATTAATAAATATTAATAGAAATCAAGGACTTCCAAGATTTCAGAGAATTAAAGGAGTTCAATGAATATATATAAATGAAGGAATTCAGAGGAATTCTAAGAATTCTAAAGAATTCCACGCAATTAAAAAGAATACAAAGAACTCGAGTGAATTAAAAATAATTCTAAATAACATACTAAACTTCTCTTTGATTTGGCATTTAGCGCCGCGTATGCGTAGATACAAAAAGGAGAGTAGTTTTAAGGTACCAAAGTTCAAATTGAAAAAAGGCGCGTCGCAACTCGGCCAGCCTCGGTTACCTCCGGCGCACGTGCACTTGATTGCGCAAGCCTGATGTCAGTGGGAAGACGCAACAAGGCAGGCAGGAAGGGAGGGGGAACGAGAGAGTCGAGAGTCGAGTCAGCTGAGCATGAGCATGAGCTGACACTCTTGAGAGTCAAGGCCGGACAGGAATGGATTGTTTCGTCATGCCCGCGGCAGTCTTTTTCGACTTCAATTGCCAATATGCGCGCGTTGTTTCCCTCTAGACAAACTATTTCCTGATGTGGCCAAGACACTGTCACCTTCCGCAAGTTTTGCGATCTCTCTCACCTCCTGGTTCAAACGTCGTCTCCGCGGATCAAAGGTATCTTTTATTTTTTTTATTTTCTCTTTTATTCTTTTCTTTTATCGCCAAATTATTGACGAAATCGAGACCTCCAGTTCCAGGATTAATTTTTTGTCTCAATTGTGCGTGTTTCAGCTCAACTGGAGGCCAGCAGCGATCTTTCAAAATTAAACAAACTCGACAATAAGTAAGTGACAGTGTCAGTGTCAAGTGTCAGAATAATTTAGAAATGTCAGATCGGTGAATGAAATTTCGTCTGCTAGAAAACGTGCTCAGTGACATTTGTCATGTTCGCTGCACATTTTATGATAAAATCATGTGGGGTTTTTAAACATTTCAAAATGTTTAAGAAGATTTCAATTTTTTGATGAAGCTATGTGGGACATTTCTGATAAAATCTGATAAGATACTATGTGGAATTTAAAAACTTTGCGAAGATTTCCAGTAATTTAATGATATCTGATAAAACTTTGTGGGGAATTTGTGATAAAATCTGATAAAACTATGTAGGATTTTTTATCATTTTAAAGATTGCAAAAGGTTTCATAAGGTTTTGAAACATTCTAGAAGATTTCAATTATTTTTGAAAAACTATGTGGGACATTTCTCATAAAATCTGATAAAACTATGGACTTTCAAAACATTTCAAACAATTTCGAAAGGTTTGAAAACATTGTAGAAGATTTCAAAAAATTTCACAAAGACTTCAAATAGTGTAATGATTTCTAATGAAACTATGAAGCAAATTCCTGATAATATCTGATCAAATACTAGTGGCACATTTCTAATAAAATTTAATAAAACTGTGGGACATTTCTAATAAATTATGATAAAAGTATTTGGGACATTTCTAATAAAATTTAATAAAGTTAAGTGGGTAATTTATAATAAAATCTTACCAAACTATGTGGGACATTTGTGATAAAACAATGGGACATTTCTGATAAAATCTGATAAAACTAGGTAGAATTTCAAATATTTTAAAAGGTTTCAAAACATTTTAGAACATTTAAAAAGATTTCACAAAGATTTAAAATAATTTATTGATTTCTGATAAAACTTTGTGGGACATTTGTGATAAAATTTAATAAAATTATGAGGAAAATTTCTGAGAAAATACGAGTGCGACCTTTTTAGTAAAATTTAATAAAACTATGTGGGACATTTCTAATAAATTATGATAAAACTATGTGGGACATTTCTAATAAAATTTAATAAAGCTACGTGGGACATTTATAATAAAATCTTACAAAACTATGTGGGACATTTCTGATAATATCTGATAAAATATTAGTGGGACATTTCTGATGAAATCTAATAGAACTATGTATAATTTCAAATATTTAAAAAGGTTTCAAATAATGTGTTGATTTCTGATGAAAGTTTGTGGGACATTCCTGATAATATCTGATAAAATACTAGTGGGACATTTCTAATAAAATTTAATAAAACTACGTGGGTCATTTATAATAAAATCTTACAATTCTAGGTGGGACATTTATGATGAAACTATGGGACATTTCTGATAAAATATGATAAATCTATGTGGGACATTTCTGATAATATATGATGAAATACTAGTGTGGTTTTTTTGATAAAATGTAATGAAAATATGTGGGACATTTCTGATAATATCTGATAAAATACGAGTGGGACATTTCTAATAAAATTTAATATAACTATGTGGGACATTTCTAATAAAATTTGTTAAAGCTACGTCGGACATTTTTCATAAAATCTGAAAAAAAACGATGTGAAACATTTCTGATAAAAATTAATAAAACTATGCGGGACATTTATAATAAAATTTTATAAAAATTGTGGGATATTTCTGATAAAAGCATACGGGACATTTCTAATAAAACTATGTGGGACATTTCTAATAAAACTATGTGGGACATTTCTGATAATATCTGACAAATTACTAGTGGGACGTTCCTAATAAAATTTAAAAAAACTATGTGTGACATTTATAATAAAATCTAATAAAATTATCTGGGAAATTTGTAAAAAATCTGATAAAACTATTTGAGACATTTCTGATAAAACTATGGCATTTCAAAACATTTTAATGATTTCAAAAGTATTTTAAATATTTTAGATTTCAAAATATTTCACAAAGACTTCAAATAATTTAGTGATTTCTAATTAAACTATGAGGGACATTTCTGATACAATATGATAAAACTAAGTGGGACATTTCTGATAATATCTGATAAAATACTAGTGGTACATTTATAATAAAATCTTATAAAACTATGTGGGACATTTGTGATAAAACTATGGGACATTTCTGATAATATCTGATAAAATACTAGTGGGACACTTCCAATAAAATATAATAAAACTATGTGTTACATTTCTAATAAAATTTAATAAAAATATGTGGCACATTTCTGATAAAATGTGATAATATACTAGTGGGACATTTCCCATAAAATTTATTAAAACTATGAGGGACATTTTTAATAAAATTTATTAAAGCTACGTGGGACATTTATAATAAAATCTTACAATTCTAGGTGGGACATTTATGATAATATCTGATAAAATACTAGTGTGGCATTTATAATAAAATTTAATCAAACTATGTGGGACATTTCTAATAATGTATGATAAAACTATGTGGGACATTTCTGATAAAATATGATAAAACTATGTGAGACATTTCTGATAATATCTGATAAAATACTAGTGGGACATTTCTAATAAAATTTAATAAAACCATGTGGGACATTTGTAATCAATTATAATAAAACTATGCGGGACATTTCTAATAAAATTTATTAAAGCTACGTGGGACATTTATAATAAAATATTATAAAACTATGTTGGACATTTATGATATAACTGTATAACCTAGTTTATGATTAAACTAGGTGGGACGTTTTTGATAAAATCTGAAAAAACTGGGTGGGACATTTCTGATGAAATCTGCTAAACCTACGAGGGACATTTTTGACAAAAACTAGTTTGGACATTTCTGATAAAAATAGGTTGGGCATTTCTAATAAAACTATGTGGCACAATTCTGATGAAACTATGTGGGACATCTCTAATAAAATTCAATAAAACTATGTGGGGCATTTCTCGTCAAACTATGTGGGACAATAAAAGTATATGGGTCATTTCTCATCAAAATCTGATGAAATTATGTGGGACATTTCTCATCAAAATTTGATAAAACTATGTCGGAAATTTCTGATAAAACTAGGTGGGACATTCCTCATCAAAATTTGATAAAACTATATGGGACATTTCTGATAAAACTATGTGGGACACTTCTAATAAAATTCAATAAAAGTATGTGGGTCATTTTTCAACAAAATCTGATAAAACTATGTGGGACATTTATAATAAAATGCAATGAAACTATGTGGGACATTTCTCATTAAAATTTGATAAAACTATGTCGTAAACTTTTGATAAAACTATGTGGGACATTTCTGATAAAACTGAGTGGGACATTTCTAATAAATTGCAATAAAACTATGTGGAACCATTCTGATAAAACTATGTGGGCCATTTCTCATCAAATTCTGATAAAACCATGTGGCACATTTCTAATACAAGTCAATAAAACTATGCGGGACATTTCTGATAAAACTATGTGGGACATTTATAATAAAATGCAATAGAACTATGTGGGACATGTCTCATCAAAATTTGATAAAACTATGTGGGACATTTCTGATAAAACTAGGTGGGACATTTCTGATAATATTTGATAAAATATTAGTGGTAGACTTCTAATAAAATATAATAAAACTAGGTGGTACATTTCTAATTAATTTTTTTTTTAATGAAGTAGGAAATTTCTAATAATATCTGATAAAATACTAGTGGGACATTTCTGACAAATTATGATAAAGCTATGCGGGACATTTCTAATGAAATCTGATAAAACTACGTGGGATATTTATAATAAACTTTAAAAAATTACCTGGGAGATTTATAGTAAAATTTGATAAAACTATGTGGGACATTCTGATAAAATGTAATAAAATTATGTGGTGCATTTTTAATAAAATTTAATAAAAATATGTGGGACATTTCTCATAATATCTTATAAAATACTAGGGGGACAATTCTAATAAAATTTAGTAAAAGTATATGGGACATTTCTGATAAAATCTGATAAAACCGTATAGAGTTTCAAAACTTTCCAAAGATTTTAAAAGGTTTCAAAACATTTTAGGTCATTTAAAAAGATTTCACAAAGATTTCAAATAATTCAATGATTTCTGATAAAACTATGAGGGACATTTCTAATAAAATATGATAAAACTATGTGGGACATTTCTGATAATATCTGATAAAATACTGGTTGGACACTTCTAATAAAATATAATAAAACGGTGGTACATTTTAGTTAAATTTTTAAAAACTGAAGTGAGAAATTTCTAATAATATCTGATAAAATACTAGTGGGACATTTCCGACAAATTATAATAAAACTATGCGGGACATTTCTGATAATGTCTGATAAAACTATGTGGGACATTTATAATAACATTAATTAAAGCTACGTGGGATATTTATAATAAAATCTTATAAAATCATGTGGGACATTTCTGATAATATCTGATAAAATACTAGTAGGACATTTCTAATAAAGTATGATAAAACTATGTGGGACATTTCTAATAAAATCTAATAAAACTATGTTGGATATTTATGATATAACTGTGGGACATTTCTGATCAAACTGTGCCATTTTGAAATATTTCAATGATTTCGAAAGGTTTCGAAATATTTTAAATTTCAAAATGTTTCACAAAGATTTGATAAAACTATGAGGGACATTTCTGATAAAATATGATAAAACTGTGTAGGATATTAATGATAATATCTGATAAAATACTAGTGGGACATTTATGATAATATATAATTAAATACTAT
>CAKNWT010321318.1:0-10862 GCA_932066315.1 Andricus coriarius
CGGTATTTACGTGAAATGGATACAGAAAAGGTTTTATTCTGGAAATGAATATCGATGATTTTTTTAATTACCAAGATCCTGGAAAGTCTCTAAAATGGGATAGAGTTCCATTCAAGAGTGTAAAAGCATCGTTTATGAAAGAAGTCAGCCTTTCCACGTAACTTATCAAAACAGTCACAACGGACAAACTACCCAAATTCAACTCATAAATCCTACATCAACGCGACAAACTCTCCGCAAAGCCGCTCTTCCTGGAGTTCACAAAATCAAACTCAGAGCAGAAGAATTAAGAAAGTTAAAAAAAAAGAAAGGAAAGAAATAACACCAAACGGAAAAAAGAACACATCGACCTCAAGAAAAATGATCTTCTTTCTATGATGAAATACATGCCTGGGATTGATAATGAGTTTTATACATCGCTTTTCAGGTAATCTAATTTAAAAAAATTGTACTGTACGTTCAAAATGTTTAATCAAAAAAATGAAAGCTTTAAATAGTAAAATGCTTTGTGATACATTTAATCAAAATAATTATTTATGTATTTATAGATATAAACAAATTATAGACAGAATTGTAGTAAAAAAATTTTTATAAAATAATAAAATAATTCGAACTACAGCTTTTTTGTATAAAATCGTATAGAAATTTTCCAGTACATATATAAGTTGTAGATAAGATAATGTTAACAATAATTTTATATTCCAAAATAATTTAGTTAATTTAAATAATTCTAATAACGTAAGTTTGCTTTGTAATAAACAGTTATAAAAATATTTTCCATTGTCTATTTAACCTCAAAAGTAATTATCAAAATAATACTGAAAAGTTAATAATTCTGACATAATTTAATTGGGTCAAGTATCAAAAACAATGAAATAATGTAAATCTCCCTTTTCCTTAACTTTTTACTACAAAGTTTAGTTGTAAATAGTCTAACTACAAGTATTGTGTGACATGGCGTACTATAATTCTGAGAAAAAATGAATTTTTTGAATCACATATTACGCCATGTCCAAAACCAATATTCGAGATCTGCTAAAATACATTTATAATAACAGTAAAGTTTGTGCTCATATGTTCTTGATCACTCATTATTTTTGACTGATAGACTCATTTTCACATTCCAATAGGTTTTAATAGAGCATAATTAAGTTGAAATTGGAACCTCATTTTCTCAGTTTGACAGTTGAGGGACATGGCGTACTATAATTCTGGGGCGACGATATATAAAAATAAACCTGATAGTTTAATGAAATTCTAAAATCTAAATATGTATTAAATACGTCATTTATTTTCATTTTATTGAAATCAATTTTCATATTTTTTGAATCAAGTATTTAAAAAATTACATTTTATTAACAATTAAAACGTGATTGATTTATTTCAATTAATTAAAAAGATTTGCTTTGCAACACAAAGGATACTATTAGATGTTTATATTCAATACTCAGTAGTATTTTTCATATTTTGAATTTTCCCGCCCTAATGTTTGAAACTTTGGAACGTTTTTAAAATTTCATGAAACTTTTCATTTGGCCAAAGTTTCATGAAACTTTACAACCCTGAGCGGCTCTCATTTCATTACACATTCTTATTTAAGAATACTAGTTTTTCGTACATGTCTTACAACTCATGTTACTTAAAATAATTACTATTGAAGATATCAAGTTTATAATAATACATACAGAAATACCATCATCTCTTATTACTGCAGGGATTTTTATACCAGTACCCCGATTATCCCTAAATTTTTACATTTTATTTTAATTATAGATACAGAATGAACCAAATATTGATATCAAAAGTCTCTCCGTGTACAAGTAAAAAGAGAATGTGCATGAATAAATTTAAATAAATAATATAAATAACTTGGGAAATATAAAAGGATTAGGTTTAATGACATACTATTCTTGCGAAATACAATGTCCCAAGAATTGCTACGTTCGTGCATGCTAATGGCTATAGAACGCGATATAGCTTAATTAATTAATACTGATTTAAAATTCCGCTACTGTATTATGATACAATTATTCGTTGAATACATTTCCTTCTATTTAACCTGGTTGTGACAACGGATGCTACTTTTTATCATCAGTTCATTGTTGATAGAGATTGAGTTGACACTTGAAAAATATTCTAATTATCATCCTGTTATTTAAATCATTATTTTACACTTAATTGGCTTCTACAAAAACCAACAATTCCAAATACAACATTTTTCCTATCAAAACAAAAACAAATTGAAAATTTTCAGAGTTCATCACGAATTTAAGGTTCAGGTAAATTTGTCATTATCTATAGTAGTACCCAGATTCATTTCAACAAATCTAGCTTAAATTAATTTTTTCTTTTTTTAAGAAAATGTTATCGATATTAGTGTATATTTTCGTGACTACTGCAGCAATACTTTATACTATTTTCTACTTTTTCGAAAACCGAGAATTGAAAAAAAGAGTAGCACATTTTCCTGGGCCGAAGTTATACCCACTTATAGGATCGGCTTACGTTTTTTTCGGAGACCCCAGATGTAAGTGATATCTTCTCACTCACAATAAAAAAGGCAAATTATGATTTTTATTGTATTTGTATATTCGATACCTATTTAAAAATTTCCTTGTTCTTTGTTATCTCTTGTTTTTGCAAGAACAAGTAATACTAAAAAGAAAATGTTGTCTTCAGCAATGATTATAGTAGTTTTTTTATATTTTTAGATCTTTTAGACAGAATAACGAAGCTCTTCAGGACTTATCCCTCTCCTTTTAAATTGGCAGTTGGACCTAAAATATGCATTGGCACTTCTGATCCAGAACAAATTAAAGTAAGAGATTAAAAATTTAAATAAATATTATTCAAGAAAAGACAGTATTTACAATTTTGATTTTCAAGAATATACTTATGAGCCCAAAAGCTCTGGAAAAGGATGATTTTTGTAAATTTAGTAAAGCTTGGGTAGGAAACGGGATGCTTACAGCACCAGATAGCAAAATTTATATATAATTTTGTAAACAATATTAAAAATCCTTTTTGCAATTTTTAATACCATTTTATAATTGTTTAGCTTCAATATGGCGTGTTCATCGAAAACTGATTCAACCAGCATTCAATATAAAAGTTCTCGAATCATTCGTTGAAGTATTTCAAAAACACGCTACTATTATGACGAATGAAATGTCGGCAGAAGTTGACGGAAAGGAATTTCGCGCTATTCACTATATTTCATCTTGTACTTTAAATATCATATGTGGTAGGACAAATTTTATATTCTGCATTACAAAAACCTAATAGTTTTCACAATTACAATTTTTTTTAATAGAAAGTGCAATGGGTGTATCAATACTCTCTGATGAAGATAAGAGAAAAGGATATTTAGAAGAATCCGAAAGGTATTAGTTTCAAATCATATTCAATTCAAAGATTAATCATCCTTTTTTTACAGAGCAATGATGGCAATATGTAAAAGGGCATTTCAAGTTTGGTTACATCCAGACATATTTTTCAATTTGACCAAAACTTCGAAAATATTCCATGAGTCGATTGCGTACCTACACAATATTACCAATTATGTACGTATGATTATAATTTTTCTTAAAATAATGTTATTACATTTATATATTTTTGCAGGTCATTCGAAAAAGGCGGAGCGAAATAGAAAAAGAATCAACTACAAGTAAAATAATATCATTTTGCCTTCAGATAAATTTTCTCTGTAATTTTCATCCTAAGAACTTTAATTTTTCAGGTAAATTTACAGGAAAAAGGAAACCCTTTTTAGATTTATTAATGGAGTTGTCTGACAATGAAAAAAAATTATCTGATGAGGAACTTCGAGAGGAAGTTGATACACTGTTGTTTGGGGTAATTTTCGTCTCACATAAAAAATTACTAAGATTATAAATAAATTAAAAATAAGTTACAGTATTTGTGTTTTGCAAGGACATGACACAACAGCAACCATTATGTCTTTCGCTTTACTTATGTTTCTGAGCTAGTCTTTCATTCCCAATAATCAAAAACTTTTTAAGTTAATTACTTTCCTCATTATTAAGCTACAAGCATAGGCATGATAAGCGAACGCGGAGACCGAACTAGAGGCCTACGAAAGCCAGCCCCACCACTTACCACTACGGCTATACGCGACGTGTCCGTGAGCTCCACTGGCTCGTGCCTAAAAGTGTAGTGGTAAGTGGAGGGGGTGCTTCTCGTAGACGCATCCCCACTACTCAAATGCTGTTTTGCGGACTCTGCTACGATCACCCGTCCTGTAAAATTCTGCTTTGACGCATTAGGTCCCTTTCTTCGCGCACGGTCACATATTTTCTATTCTGACAAAATTCGAATTATCCAGTGTACGTCAGTATCCCCTACTTATTTTATTATTTACACTCAGCTGAAGGATAATTCTATTAATAGGATAAAGCTTATGACGAAATCTACTATGTTTTTGGATCTGAGGACCCGGAAGTTAACCCTGTGGATTATAAGGATTTACCAAAATTACAATATTTAGAGAGAGTGATTAAAGAAACTCTTAGACTTTTCCCCGTTACTCCCATCCTTGCACGGAAAGTAACTGATGATTTAAATATTGGTAGCTGTTATTATTTCCTCATTTTTTTAAATAAAATATATTATTTACATTTGAATTGTTAATTTTGTATGTAGGAGAATATACAATACCGAAAGGGAGCACGGCAGCTCTTGGCATATTTCAAGTTCACCGTGACGAACAATATTGGCCCAATCCATTAAAATTTGATCCAGACAGATGTTTGCCCGAAGAAGTTGATAAAAGACATCCTTTCAGCTTTCTTCCTTTCAGTGGTGGGCCAAGAAACTGCATAGGTTTGTACGAATTTCACATACAAAAGATTAAAATAAGGTCGATTTATGGATTGAAATAGGCTCGAAATGAGACGCAGCTGTCAACAACTAAATTTGATAAAACAAATTCTAAACTGGCAAGTTTAGAAACTAAAACAAGTACGAAATGACATGTCAATGTCGTGCGCGCTCTGAATGTTAGATGTTTTTGACTTTTAAATTCACTCAATACTGAAATTTCCAGTCCATGTCAACTTGATGCCACGTCGGTTTCCAAGATCCTATTAAGGACTAACTTTAACAAAGAAATTTTAAATTAGTGTTATGTCCAAAATATAATCAGGAAACGTTTAGAAATCGGCAGTATAAACAATTTTAAGCAGTTGGAATAAAATAAAACATCAAATTCACCTAAATCCTTCGAATAACTTGGATTTATAGAATTACAGACGAACTCGGATTCAACGTCCCCGGATTTACCGTTTCCGAGAATTGACGTTGCGCCGCGGGTAGGCTTGTCTGGAGCCGCGCGGGATGTGCGGGGTTCACGAAGGCGCGACAAAACAGGAACTATTTACGCTGAATCCGGTTCAGTTAGGGTAGATCAGGTCCAAGGACAGCCATAAAACCGACGTTAAATCCGAGTTCGACTGTACTTGAATTATTCGAATAATTTGAATTTAGAGCGCTTCTCGAATTCCTCGAATTACTTGAAATATTCCATTTATTCGTATTACTTGAATCCCAAGATTTACTTGAATTACTTGAGTTCTTCAAATTACTTAAATTTCGAGAATTCCTTGAATTTGGAGAAATCCTTGAATTCTGAGAATTCCTTGAATTCTGAGAATTCCTTGAATTCTGAGAATTCCTTGAATTCAGAGAATTCCGAGAATTCCTTGCATTTAGAGAATTCTTTGAATTCAGATAATTCTTTCAATTCAGAGAATTCCTTGAATTCAGAGAATTCATTGGAATCAGAGAATTCATCGAATTGCTTGAATTTAGAGAATTCCTAAAATTCAGAGACTTCCTTGAGGAATGACTCCAATTTTTCGAATTATTTGAATTCTTCGAATTGTTTGAATTCAGGGAATTACTTAAATACTTCGAATTTCTCGAATTCTTTGAATTACTTGAATTCTTCGAATAACTCCAATTTAGAGAATTACTTGAATTCAGGGAATACTTTAATTCCTTGAATTACTTGAAATATTCGATTTACTCGAATAACTTGAACTGTTCGATTTACTCGAATAACTTTAATTGTTCGATTTATTCGTATTACGTGAATCCCACAATTTACTTGAATTCAGAGAATTCCTTGATTTCGGAGAATTCCTTGAATTTAGAGAATTCCTTGAATTCGGATAATTCCTTCAATTCAGAGAATTCCATGCACTGAGAAAATTTACTGAATTCAGAGAATTTATCGAATTCCTTGAATTTAGAGAATTTCTCGGATTCAGAGACTTCCTTAAGGAATGGACTCTAATTTTTCGAATTATTTGAATTCTTCGAATTGTTTGAATTCAGGGAATTATTTAAAAACTTCGAATAACTCGAATTTTTCAAATTCTTTGAATTACTTGAATCCTTCGAATAACTTGAATTTAGAGAATTACTAGAACTATTTGAATAATTTGAATTTAGAGCGCTTCTCCAATTCTTCGAATTACTTGAAAACGTTAATTTAGTCGATTTACTCAATTCGTCAATTTACTCGAAATACTTGAATTCTTAGAATTACTTAAATTCATCGAATTACTATAATTTCTCGAATTACTTGAATTCACGCAATTCCTCGAATTCTTCGGCTTACTCCAATTACTTGAATTCCACGATTTACTTGAGCATTTTTAATTCTGGGGCATTTTTTAATTCTTCGAATTACTTGAATTTAGAGAATTCCTTGTGTTCAGAGAATTACTCTAATTCTTGAATTTACTTGAATTCTTGGATTTATTCGAATCCTTCGAATTATTAGAATTCTTTGACTTACTCGAATTACTTGAATTCTTCAAGTTAATTTAATTACTTGAATTCTTTGAATTACTTGAATTCTTCGAATTACTGAAATTCTTCGATTTAATCGAATTACTTCAATTCTTCGATTTAGTCGAATTCTGCGAATTACTCTAATTCTTCGATTTACTCAAATTACTTGAATTCTTCGACTAAGTCGAATTCTTCGAATTACTTGAATTCGTCAAATTACTTGAATTCTTCGATTTACTTGATTCCTTCGAATTTCTTGAATTCTTCGATTCAATAGAATGACTTGAATTCTTCGATTTAATCGAATTACTTGAATTCTTCGATTTACTCGAATTACTACAATTCTTCGATTTACTTGAATTACTTAAATTCTTCGATTTAATCGAATTCTTCGAAAAAAAGCTGGCTCTAAGCTTAATTAATAATGGTCTTTACGTATGACTACAATTCAACACATTTTTTTCGAATTATCGTAAAAATAAAAATGTTGACGGACATTTTTTGAAAACCTCATTTTCGGATTCCGGAGGTTGAATTATGTCAAAATATGTCAAAAAATGTAGTTTAAAGATTGTCATCGTTGCAAAGCTTCCTCTATAAGGAAGCAAAAAATAATTTACTTTGTGTTTTTTTCAGGACTCGTGTTTGCTACGATGTCAATGAAAGTGATTTTGGCCACGATTCTACGAAAATATGTTATCAAAACTGATAACATCGTGCCTGTGAAGGACATTAAATTGAAGATTCTTATTTTGCTGAAACCTGTTAAACCCATCGCCATACGAATTGAGAAAAGGGTTAAATAACAATTTTTCACAAAAGTGAATTAATGAATTTCATTTTTTCTATTGAATAAACTGCAGAAATAACTAATAAAAATGATTTATTATTTTAAATAAGAAATGATTGAAGTAACAAATGTATCAAAATCTGTAAATTAGTCGTTCGCTTCACAATAAATTGAAATAATTAGTATGACCATTAAAGTATTTCGTCTTTTTTACAATAAATGGATACAGAATATGTATACAATTTCACGAGTTTATTATTAATCATGTTTTTCAGATTCTGTAAATATCTAAATGTGTAAAAATAGTAAATTTGTCAAATTGATGTAAATTCAATTCAATTCAAAACGCTTCAAGTTCATACTCTCTAAATTCGAATTAGTAGAAATTTTACTAATTCAATTAGTAGCATTGTATCCGACTGTTAAATTAGCGAGAGAGAGAGCGATAACGCAAACGCATCTTAATCTACTTTATCTATTATATAACCATTACCCTCTAACTCCTTCATCCACTCTTCCCCCAAACCAACCTCCCTTAGAATCTTTACCACATTCTCTTGCCAGCTTCCTTTATCTTCCATTCCTCTCCTACATCCTTCCCATACATGCTCCCATGTTTCCTTTTCCCATTCACAGATTCTGCACTTCCTGTTCTCTTTCTTTCCCCAATACATACCTGCCCTCACCTCGTTTCCCAATCTAAACCTTGCTATTCTGGTCCATCATTTCTCTCCCCATCCCTTTTCTAAATACTTTGGTACTCCTTCCTTTTTTATCATCTTATACCATTTATTACATTTTGATTTCTCAATCATCCCCCATCTTTCTATTATTTTTCCTTCCCTCTCCCTTTTTTCCACTTCTTCATAGTTTACTCTAGTCCTGTCTTCTAATCTCTAGCCTTAAAGTACTCCCTCCTTTCTTCTTTCATCTCGTTAATTCCATCGCCGACCCTCTCCTTTCTTCTATCTCAATGAAACACTTTCTCACCAACTCCCCTCCCTTTCCCTCCCACAGCTTCGTCTCAAAATTCCATACTCTCTTCCCTGCTCTAGTACTTAATGTTTACCTTCGCGCTTCTTCTCTCACCATATATCCCGGCGTCCTCCAGACTACTTCTAGCATCCACCTTATATACCTTTCTTGTAAACTCTCAATCTCTTTCCTTTCTTTCCATCCCCATATCTCTGCTCCATATCCTCATACTGGCCATACCAGCGTATCAAATAACCACATTCTCCATCTCCAATTTTTTGTAACCTTCTTTTTCCTATTCCCCATATCTGTTTCATTACCCCTGCTGCTTGTTTTATTCTTTCTCTTATATGAGCTCTATGATCTCAATTTGTTTGCATGGTATATCCCAGATACTTAAACTCTATAGCTTCTTCTAATTTGATTCCCTTCCATCTCCCCGCACATTCTTTCTTTCTTCCCCCTCCTTTTGTATCCTCATTATCTTTGTCTTTTCTACATTTAAATTTAACTTTTTCCCATCTAAGTATTTCTCCAGTCCAGTAATTAAGCCCCCCATCTCTTCTTTATCCTCTGCGTATGCCATTGTATATATATTTTCGTTCCCTATCCTATCTCCTCCCCACCCTTTTATTAATATATTAAATAAAAGTGGGCTCAGAGGACACTCCTGCCTCACTCCTCTCACCAACCAGAAACTATCTCCTACTTGCTCTTCTACTTTTACCTTTCTTTTTGTCTTTCTGAAAATTTCCGATTCTCTCTTTATTAATCCCTCTCGTATCCCCTTTTTCATTATAACTTTTTCTATCTCACCTTGGTCTAATGAGTCAAACACCGCCTTTAAGTCCACGAACATTGCTAACATTGCCCCTTTATCCCTTTTAATCCTTCTATTTACTAGATAGTTCAGACCATATATGTTGTCCATCACCCCCATCCCTTTTCTAAGCCCTGTCTGATTCGGAGGCACTATCTTTTTTTCCTCAACTTCTTTGTTTAACCTCTCCGATAAAACAGTCACATATACTTTTTACAATGTTGGTATTAATGTCAATCCTCTATAATCCTTAACCTCCTTCCCTTTGCCTTTCTTCATTATTGGTATCACTACTCCTTCTTTCAGTAACTGTGGCCACCACTCTCCTCTCCATACTCTATTGCACATTAACCATGCCCATTCCTCTAATTCTGTCCCCCCATATTTCCAGACTTCAGTTGGAATCTCATCTATGCCAGGAGCCTTTCCATCTTTCATCATCCCTAATACCTAGATTATTTCCTCCCTTGTGATGTCCTCCTCCTTATCTGTTTCCCTGCCATCTTTTCCTCCTTCCCTAACTTTCTCTCCACCCCTCCTAGCAATTTCATAAAATATTGTTTCCATTCTACCTTCTCAATATCCTGGTTTACTCTTTTCCTTCTTCTTCTCTCTCTATTTACTACCTGCCAAGCCTCCTCTTCCGTCCTAGTCTTCTTCGCTTCTTCTTCAAACCATTTATTTTGCTCCTCTTTTTTTTTTGATCACACAACTCAGTATACTCCTTTTTTCTCCTATATTCTTCTCCGCTACTTGTTCCTTTTTTCTCCATCTTCTTAATTCCCTTCTCACTTCCTTCTTCTTCTGTTTACATTTCTCACCCCATCCACTTCTACCCCCTCCTTCACTAACCTCTTTTTTGCTTGTGCACTCTAACGTTCGTTTTATTTCTCCTATCGTTATTTCCATTTCCTTGTTTATATTTCCTTCCCCCATTTTAATATTCCTGACTTTTTCTTTAAACTGTTTTTTACCTTCCATTGACAAATCCCCTCTTCCTGCTCTTTTTAATTTTGCTTCCTTTTTACCCTTATTGTTATTACCCATTTCTTCCTCTACTGTCACTATTAAGGGAAAGTGATCCGAATCTACATAATTACCTAACCTTAGTTTCTTAACCTTTTCCCTTACATCGTCGTCCACTACCACATACTCAATTACCGTTCCCCTCTTTCATCCTGAACGTGTATATTCCCCTTCCTCATCCCCCTCTATACTGCCGTTTAGGATAAACCATCCCATCTCCCGTAGGCTCTTCAACAACTTCTTTCCCTCCCCATTGAGTATCTTGTCTTTGGATTTCCTTCCTCGCTATCCACCCCATTCCTTTTCTCCTCTATCTCCTGTTCTCGCATTAAAATTTCCTATTATACTTATTTTTATATTTTATACTTATTTATTATATTAAACTCTTTTGTTAAACATTAATTTTTTTTGGTTCAAGATTCATCATTTTAA
>CAKNWT010321322.1:0-13246 GCA_932066315.1 Andricus coriarius
GATGCCGGATTCGGATTCAGCGACCCCGAAAACATAAGGGTAGGGGGTTCTTGTCTTCCGGACAGACCACTTTTTTTTTTTTGTGTAGCTGTGTAATTAACACATCACGACTTTTCGACACTTCCAAAGCGTTACTAAAATCGCAATTTTTAAATTTTTTCCATAATAACTTGCCTTATAAGGTTTATTTTCGAGCAGAATTTTTAGGAAGTCAAGGCCTTTTTGCAATTTTGGATGCTGAAATATATAAAATTGTACTTTAAAATTCGTCATTTTGGACATTTCGTCTATTTTTGCAATTGAATACTTGTAGGACCGAAAAATAAATTAATCGCTGATTTGCAGCTTTCATTTTCCTTCAGATTTTTTTGACGGGTATTGAGCATTTTTTCATCGAAATATTGGTTTTTAGAATAGCAAAAATGATTAACTTGTTAAGGTTTGGTTAACCGAGGTAAATACTAAGTTGAAGTTGATAATTTGAATTTACAATTTAGTTATCATTATTTAGAAGTTTAGAAGATTATATGATAAACATTGATTAGAATTTTCTGAATAGATTTTTATATTGGCTCAATAAGTGTCGCAATTTTATATCTTCTAAAAATCTTACCTCTGAGAATTAATCTATTTCCAAAACAAATTATTACATATTTTTCGCTTTTTTACCCTAAATATTCTTAAGGTTACATAATTAAAAATGTTATTTGGAACAGGTAAAAATATTTTATTTAAAAAGAACAACAAAAAACACATATAAGTAAACATTTGAAGGGGTAGCCTGAGATAAAATAAAACATTCAGGTTTTTCATTGTCACTCCAACGGTCATAGGATTTGGCCCCTCAATAACCAGTTACTTGTAACATTTTGATCCTGCTTCGGATCACAACAAATATTATATTAGAGATTAACATTTTTTCGTAAATTTTAATAATATTGTGGACGAAAATCGTCTACAACTACTGTTTTAAAATTCCTCGAGATTGGGTGTTCATGGCCTACGGGAGATTCATTGATTTCTTCTGGGTCCATATCGACAACCTTTTCGCTGTAAAAAATAGAGGATTAAATTAAATTAAATCTCTTTAGGGAATATTTTTTTGGATTTTAATTTGCTCCAAAATCTTTTTCAGGATGAAAAGTACTGAGGTAACGTAAAAACTTAAATAACCTTCAAAAGATGGTTAGTTAAACATTTGAATTTTTACACTTGTTGAAATCCACCTAGTTGTATGCACATTCTGTGTATTGATTCAGAAACTAAAAATGAACGTGACCCCCCATTTTCAGTGAACTAAACACAATTGGGGACCATAATTTTTTTTAACTATGAAGTAATCCTTTGATCTTATCAAAAATAATATATTTGGTTACCTTGGACATGAATAGACTACAAAAAAATGCGGGTGCAGCCACCAAAAATTCATTACAAAAAGATTGTTACAAAACTACAATAGTTTTTTTAGCACCTTCTCGTAGAAGAAATTAATCTTTATTTTTTAAATCGGTTGAATAAATTTTATATAGTCCTATATCGGTATAAATTCACCCTTAAAATATAAACCAAAAATAAGCAGGGGCAGTTCACCCATGCTTACTTGGCTGCGGCCTTACTATAAAACTCTCAGGGATAAATTACGTTTTATTTTAAGGGGTTCTTAGAAAAGTTAACAGATTTCAAAGATTTTTATGGATTTAAACATATTTTCAAAGATATCAAGGGGTTTCAAGAGATTTCGCAGGAGTTTTAAGTTTTCAATGACATTTAAAGCAATTTTAAAGATATTAATGGAATAAACCATTTCTTTTTAGTTTAGCCACTTTTTAAATTAGTTCCGTCAATACATTTGTATAATTGATTAAAATGCTGATTATCCTATGATCGTTTACTATACTAAAGCAAAAAAAAAGCAAGGGAGGAGCTGCAACATAAAAAAGAAATTCTAGTATGGTATACTTCTCTGAAAGTTTTTCTTTAAAACATTCGAAACAAGGATCCATGCTTGTAGAATATTTTCTAGTTTAAGAGATTATTAACAATTATCAGCAGTTTATTAAATAACACTTCTGCCATCAATTTCCATTCATACTAGGCTTACCTTGATGATTATCATTTTCACTACTCTTCCCAAAATTTGACAAAAAGTCCCTTGTCTTATGTTCACTGCTCATCCCGAAATTTGCAAGAAAGTCCTGTGTTTTGGGTGGCATACCTGATGATATTTCTGCAAAAAGACAAAACCGATCTATGAATGTTAGATGTTAAAAATGTATTAGAAATGGTACAAGTGTAATTCTATTATTCCATTTTATATAAGTTGATTGCAGCTTAGCAATTATTCGCGACAGGGAGTCCCCGCTAAGAAAAAAAACGCGAATATCTGTTCTGGATGTAAGTTATATCTAAATATCAACATTAATTGCAAAATCAAAGTTTGCCAAGTAATTCTATAATTCACCTACATTTTTTTATTTGAAATAATTAGAAAGAGATAATTGTAAAAAGTTAATAAAAGAAGTCAATTGTTTAAATTTTTTAACATTATTTAGACAATCATAGAAGGGTATTGTGAAAATTGTAAATCGGTTGCATGACCACCATCAGTATAATGTGTTTACAAGTGATTACTTCAATATGAAAAAAAACCACTAGCTCAGTCGGTTTTGCCTTACTTCAAAACCACAATAAAAATTCAATATTGTTATTTTTGAAGAAAAATGTGTGGTGGAATTT
Organism: Andricus coriarius; assembly: GCA_932066315.1. NCBI lineage: Eukaryota > Metazoa > Arthropoda > Insecta > Hymenoptera > Cynipidae > Andricus > Andricus coriarius. The sequence goes on from CAKNWT010321322.1 coordinate 2,737, forward strand.
ACAAGGTGCTGCTTTTGAAAATTTGTCCACTACTACGAATCCCCGCTGTTCACCTTCGCTTCCCTTCCCTTCTCCAAAATTTTCCTCATCAAGTTCTACTTATCCTCAATTTCCCCGACATTCCCATTCACTTCTTTTATCCTTCTTATTTCCCCTTACTTCTCATACTTACCCACTCCTCATTTTCCACAATTTATACTACTTTTCCTACCCTCATTTCCCCTTACGTCTCCTACTTCAAACCGCGCATGTCTCAATTCTCAAGATTAGATCGCCAACTGTGCACGTTTACGTATTAAGGCAATAGTGTTCTCAGCCTGGGAAACACCGCAAGATTAGCCGAATTCTGGTTTTTGTTGATAAAGAGTATTGGAAGGGATCTCATCGGGATTTATAGCGAAATCGTCCAAAAAGAAAAAATTCATTTTTTTATAAACATACATTCCGGTCAAAGTAAAATAAAGTTTGTAAGAAAATAGCACTTGGAATGGAATGCATATTGAGACTCAGACATTCTTAGTTGCGTATGACTTAAAAAATATACTTAAAATTATAGATATATTATATCATTACATTAGACTTACCAACAGAATTGAGGATAACCGCCAATGATACAAAGAGAGTACAAACAATCGTCATCTTTTCGACTTAGAGGGGATACTTATTAATGGTTTAATGAAGACTTTAATTAACAATGTAACTGATGAATATTCTAGTGCTTTATTCAATTATGCAATACACATTTTTTTATACTCGTTATCTTTTCTAGGTGTTAAGCTTGTCTTTCTCAGATATTTACATTTAATTAGAGTCAGCTAAAAGGAAAACATAATTACTAGATTCGTTAAAACTGATATTATTATTTATATAATCTTTTAAGATTCAGCGACATCCGTCGGTTGCGTGGAATATTTGTATAGTCTCTACTATAATGGTCTATTGGAAACGTTAAAAAGTCATATAAAATTTAAATTGTTGATATATCTCAGTCAATGAAAAGAACTCAAAATATCCAAATGATTGTGCTTCAAGATGTATAGGAATTTCTAAACATATAAAAAGGTTTAAAAGATTTTTGATTTGAAACAGATATTTATTGCAAAATAACGATTATGCAATACATTTTATTACAGACTTAGAACAGGGATTTTTTTATTTTCTTCTTCTTATTCAGAACAGAAATTGTTTAGAATTATCATTCGTCAAAATTATGATTCTTGACAAAATTTCCCTATATCCATGGTTAAAATTATATTTCCTCAAGGGATTAAGAAATTCGAGAATAAATCAAGGAATAAGAAGGTTCATATGCTCGAAGTTTATCTTCTGATTCGATTTTCTTCCTGGACTGCTCAAATTGAAGCTTTTGACAGGTAGAATTAATAATAAATAGAAAGCTTCCCCTACACCTTGAGAGGGCATATGGGTCTACATAACAAAATTTTCCTCATTTCCTAATTTGAATCTTTTTTCTTCGTTGAAAGAAATGATTTATTTGTATTGCTAATGAAATTTGTATATACTCTCTATTATGGATTATTAATTGTGTAATTCCTTTATATAAATAATATTTAATGTTTTTCAACCACGAAAGCAAGAATGAATAAATTGCGCATAACAACATCATTCAAGTTCACTTTATAACATTTTTGTCGTGCCTTTGAATACCTTGTAATTTTGAATACCTTGCAATTTTGAAAAGATATACTGGGATTTGCTAGAGCCCAGGTAAACGCTAAGTAAATTTTATTGTGATGGGGTAATTACCACCCCTTACAAAACAACTAAATAAACAGAATAAAATAAAATAAAAAATCTGCTAAAATTATATGCAAATCTTATAAAATTTGAGTAAAAGGATGAAATTTATCTATTTTATTACACTCAATCTGAGTCAAAACGGAGCATAAGTAAAAGAAATATAAACACAAATTCTCGCAAAGAACTATTACGATATCGACTTGAAACAAGGAATTTTCGAAAAGAATGATGACTTAAGATTGTGACAGATATTTCAATAAATATAATTCTGATAAAGGACTGTGAATTTCCGTGAGGAAGTATGATGTCATCTAAGGTTTGCTTCAAATAGGGAACTTCCGTTGAAACTTACATATTTCACATTCAGACAGATAATGTCGTAAATAATTTTAATTTTGTCTTTGAGAAAAAATTTCAATTCACAGTTAGAAAAAGGGAATAAAAAGAATGACGTTCCAAGACAGAATTCATCACAGTCTGAAACTTCCCTCTTCCAGATTTTGGATAAAGGGAATTACAATGTTTTTGATTTATAGTAGAAAATTTTGCAAATAAATATAATTCTGGCTTGGAGTAAAGAATTTTTTACATGAAACGGGAATCATTCAAATCATTTGACTTTATGTAAATTGACAGAAAAACTTAATAATTCACTGGGAGAAAATGGGGAAATGACCGGCAATTATAAAATCTTCCGTCAGGTAGACATATTATATTTAATTTTTACAATTTATATTAGGTCTTTCAAGCTTCAAAGATGGACAAGCTTGAAGCTTTTTTTCTATGAGATAACGATTCTAGGATATCATACAATCCATTAAGGCTCTAGAGTATTCAGCAGTCACATTGTTAATCAAATTCTTCAATAATTCAGTAATTAGTTCTTTTCAACTCTTGCCTCACTATTTGCGGTTATTCTTAATTATATTTGTTCATAAAATTGTATAATATATCTATAATTTCCAGTACATTTTTTAAGTTATATGCAAATCAAAATGTGTATGATTTATTCTATATTTTATTTCGATCGCTATTTTCTTTCAAATTTGGTTTAAGTTTTTCCGAAATGTGTGAGAATTAAATCTCCTCAGGTATCATCCAAAAATTATTTAAGACTATTTGGGACGTGGAGACGGAAAATCTTACAAAAGAAAAATTCTTACTACAAGAATAACAAGATCGAAAAATATTATATCTTGGAGGAAAGTCCAACAGACATTCGATCTGCTAAAGCAATAGTGAATTTTCTCTGAAAGACAATGCGTAATATAGCAGACCTCAAGAATGCGCAGCGCTGACGCCGGAAGCCCATTCAATGTTTCGAGATGAGCCCTTCCCTCCCCTGATTAGAAATAAGAACCATTCCGCATATCCCTGGGTATAATACCCTTCCGCATTTAGCCTAAAAAGGACGCCGTCCACTGTGATGCATTACAGCATGCATGCCCAGATAGGATGAAACTGCTCAATTGCCACATGTTCGAGTTCCACCACCACTTCCCTCTTCTCAGGTCTAGAGCTTTGGTGGGTAGTCGATCTTGTGAAGTTGAATGAGTAGAGGTCGGTGGTGGTGTTAAATTCCCATCTGGCAAATAAGCCGTTTTCCTTTATCTGGGCAGGCATGCATTGCAAGAGGAATATCAGGAAACTTCTCTGCAAACAACCCCGTGGCACTATCCTGGAAGACTTAAGAAACTTGACTTCTGGAGAAATATTTCTGAAGGCAAATTTGATTTCCAAGAAGGTGCCTACAGTATACCCTCCTTGTTTAAGCTGCAGCTCTAATTATGTCACGGCAGCATGAATCGCAGTTTCCATAGGGCAACCTGCTTGAAAGGATCTGTATAAAGCTGGGAGGCTAAAAGCATTGCATCCATGATACATATCTCAACCAGTTCCACTAGCGTCTTCCGAATGGAGTGCATCAAACTGATCGGCCGGAAATCTTTAGCAACAGTGTAGCCAGGGAAATTCCGGGTTTACCCAAAGAAGACACAAGGACAGTGTGGCACAATAGGCTTTATAGCTTGAGCGCCAGGGCAGCTCCAAGGGGCTTCCTGTCCGTTTTAAAACTAATTATTGTCAAATATTGAACTGCGCTTGTCAAAATATTTATTTTCGTCTTTCAGATATGATTCAGCAATATCAGCTGGACTATTCCGCTCGGGAGAGTAGTATCTCCGTACAGCAAGAAAATTAATGTCGAAATGTAATTTAATATTGCACAAGGATCCATGCGTTGCAGCAGTATTGAATTTGGAAAATTCGGTTTGATATTGAATTTATATGGAAACGTTTCACAAACGATACTGAGTGCAATATTTGCAATACATGTAAAAACGCAAATTTAATTAAACTCTAGAACAAATCATAGTTTCGAATCAACTACAACTGTAATACCATGAACATCTTTGGATTGTCGTAAGACGTAAGACGTAGATATTGTTTATTAAACAAAAATTACCAATATTACATTTTTTAGAAAAAACAATTACCTATTGATAGCACTTTTTACATTAACAATGCTGACAAAACTATTTGAGTTATAAGCATTTCATATTAAAAATTTATTATTTCACACTCTTATCGTTTAATTTAAAAAATAATCAAACTCACTTTTAGTTAATGGGGCTGTCTTTTAATTTATTTAAGATCACCATACCGGACAATCTACAATGGTCAAGTTTCTTGGTATTCTTATACTATCATAAGATAATTTTATCTTCAGAGCTACTACTCAAAAATCGATGGAGATGATGTTGCTGAAGAACATTTATTTCCATCATATCTTCAGTTTGCTAATCATTATTAGCCTTGTCTGATGCAACTTTGTTGACTTTCTCTAAATGATGAAAAAGAGAAACTATAGTTATGATAGAAAAATGCGAAAAATCTTAAAAATAAATAGTAATCAATGATAACCAAACAATCAATTAAGCAATAATCAATATAGGCAGAAAAAAAGCAAGCACTTTCAGGATATGTGTGGCGCAGTACACTGTGTGATTATCGCGACATTTGTCCGTGTTGGGTGAGCAGCTTTACCAAACTTCTTTCCGTACATCATGCAAAAATCTTATTCAATGAATAAAAGTTATATTTAATAAGTAAAAGTATATAAATAAATAATATACATACATAATAAGTACGTAACTAAACAAATATTATCCCATAAGTTTTATTTTTTGACGTAATTGTATAGGCTGTAAACGTAAATTATATCTTTCTTATGCTTTGTAATAGTCTTAAAAATAGTCTTACAGAAAAAAAATACGCGTTTACTTGAGAATCAATCTGATATAAAAAAAAATTATTTGTATTTTTTCCCTTTTCCATACAAAATATTTTTGACGTTACATAATTAAAAATATTTTAAGGAATAGGTAAAAGAAAATTTTAAGGTCTTTCATCTTTACTCTAACGGTTATAGAATTCGGCCCCTCAGTAACCAGTTACTCGTAACATTTTGATCCTACTTCAGATCACAAACAATATTGTATTATAGGTTTATATTTTCTTATAAATTTTATAAATCTTTTGAATGAAACTCGTCTAAAACTACTGTTTTGAAATGCGTAGAAATTGCGTAATATTGGCCTGTGGGAGAATCATTGATTTCTTGTAGGGTCATATTTTCAACTATATTGCTGTTCGTGTTTATTTTTACGCGTGGCTGGCCACTCTTTCTTGCATATATTGCAATAAGATATTTTTTTTTATCATCCTTCACTATTGCAAAGACATCACCATTGGACGTTGATAATACAGTTTGTTCTTCGGCTGGCATGGGCAGATCGACACTACTTTTTCCTCTTCAATAAATCATATTACTGGGAGGAAAAGTGTATCTTCGCAATTCGAATCGCCGGTTCGGATTTGTGTTAGGAATAAGTCGAATAAATCTAATGCGTTCAAGTTCGAATCCAAGTACGCGTAAAGAAGAATTCCTGAGAGAAGGAGACCTGGACCTGACACGAGGTTGGCTTCCAGGCTCGGTAGCAGGCGAAGACCTGGACCTGGCAAGAAAAGGACGTTTGGAAGGAGAAGAATTGGCCGGAAAATGAGGTTTGGCAGGACGAAGTGACCTTTCAGGACATTGACGTTCATCAGGAGAATCAGAACTTCCAGAACAAGAAGTGCCAGGAATAGGGGCACCTGTAGGTGAACGCTGAATCTGTGTACTAAACTCTGCAAATAGGAACAGATGATTGAATTAAATTAAACTTCATTATCGCATATATTGCCGGATTTTAATTTTATCTTTCGGCATAGTTTTATCCTTTAGGAAGAAGAGTGCCCGGACTCGTTTTTTCAACAGGAATAGAAAGATTGTAACATGTAGAAGGGCAAAAAGGGGTTGTCAGGCTCCTCCCCGGATGAAATCCCAAACTATTATTTTCTTCTTAAACTTTACGTTATCAAATTTCCTATTTACTTATCGCAACCATTACAGACTTTGTCCTCAGTCTATCTCTTTTCTCGTTTTTGCACTCAAATTTTGGTTCATGACCCTTTCATAAAAACAATCTTATTCGTAAATTGTTTAACAGGATTAGGAAACTTATTCCACACAAAATTACGCATTTTCTTACAGAGAAAATTTACTTTTGGTCGATCATATCGAATTTCTGCTGGAATTTTCTCTACGTTGTAATATATTTAGATTTTGTTATTTCTAAAATATGTTAAGAATGCCATATCAATAGGGACACTTCTCGAATTCCTTTTTTTGAACACACGCATTGTCGATTTTTCCGGAATAAATTCAGATTGAATTAGTTTTTATTTCGGACAGATTGAAATAAAGTTTGAAAGAAAATAGTAATTGGTATAGGTTTAGATTAGATTGTTATTTATTTTGTTAAAAAATAATTTATTTTCATTAACGATTCAGCTCTTTTATTAAAAAGTCCGTTTTCTGGTTTAAAAATTCAATTAAAAAAAAAAAATTAGTTTCTTAGAATCCAAATTTATTTATACCATTTTTTTACGTAAAACTTCAATTATTTCGTTAAAAATGTGTGTATATTATTTGTCAATATCAATCTTCTTTGTTAAATATTGTTCTTTTTGATGTAAAATTGTTCTTTTCATGTAAAATGCTGCTACTAGAAGAGCTACTGCAAGCGCTGAAGCATCGGCAACTATAACGCTGAAAACCAGCACTTATGTCCAGAAGAGAAAAAGAGGATCAGAGAAGACGCCACAGCGGGACTGGGGGGTGAGGGAGGGGGGCTAAGCCTCTGAAGAGGCACAAGACAGCCCAGCAGCCGACGAACAGGGATTCATCGGGAACTGGTCTGCCAGCTGCCAAGAGGACTAACACCCTGACGGTGGTGGTGGCGGATACGACCTACCCGGACTCGTTGCTTACTGCAAAGCAGTTTGAGCTCTTCAGGTATGCCACCTGGAGAACGCTTAGAAACTATCCATAAGTCAGTAGCCAAAATTCGAGATCTCCTTCTGCAGAAGAGGGGTTTTTGTATTTGTCACAGCCGACCCAGCGGCTAAAGATTCGCTGCAAAATAAAGTGGCCGAAACAAGGCCCTGGAAAGGTGCAGACCTCAAAGTGGGTAGGGCTGAAATGCTCCAAAGGATGCTCAGGGCTACGATGTGGCTCATAGGTCAGCTAGAAGATTCTTTTATGGTTCTTCGGTGGTTGGAGTAATTCGATCCCTCACTAAAAACATCGTCCTGGGAACAACTCCTAATCGTGCAGATACCTGTGCCCCAGTTAAGGCCTCTTGCGGTCCTTAATAACAGGCCCTTCTTACACCTTGGACAGGTCGTTTGTAAGGTTGCCATTCAAGGGCAGGAGGAGCCTGTCAGGAGAGAGGAAGTCCGGAGGCAAACCAAAATGAGTGCTCCCCGTCTAAAAATTACCTAAATTAACTTGCATTACATCAAAGGCGCCTTCGCGGTTCTGCAGAGGAACATGGCTGCGAGATACGCAGGTATCTCGGTTGTCCAGAAACCTTAGTTAGTGCAAAATACCATAAGGGGAGTAGATGGATTTTGTTTTTGCTACAGGGAGCTTAAAGCGGCTAAACCAAGGGCCTCCATACTGGCGAAGAAAGACCTAGTCATGGGATCGGCCTACTTTCCATATGTCAGTGAAACCAACTTACCAGAGAAAGTACATATACTGGTGGAATGCTGCAAGCTAAGGGGTATTCCTCTTCTGTTGGGGTGCGATGCTAACTCCCAACATACTTTCTCGGTCAGGGAAGAAGTCATTGACACCACCTTTTGTACCGGTTGTTTTAGAGAAAATGTTAGGAAATGGAGAGTCTCAGACGAAATCACTCTCTCAGATCACTCACAGATTGATTTTGAGTGGAAATCTACCGTACCTGCGGGCCCTACGTGGGATAAGTGTCCAAAAAGGACGGACTGGGGCCAGTATTCCACGGAACTCAAGGGTGCACTCTCAGAGATGTCAGGTCAATTAAAGACTTGGATAACCTTGAGGTGGCCGCCAATATTTTCACGGAGGCCATCAAATATACTCACGAAAGTAACTGCCGACCCACACGAGTCCAAAAGGCTAGGGAGACACATTTGTGATACATTCTTTACGGCGATGAGGGGTGAATATACGGATACATTACGTAAGACCAAGTAAGAAAACCGAAATCCGGATGCTATTCTCGACACTCCAAAATTTCCGGATAATAGAAACTTCGTATCGGACGAGCAGACCCTGACTGACCTGGTCAAGGCACACTTATCGGGCTTCATGAGGTCTGGGGAAAAAAGCGACACCTCTGTGGCAACCAAAGCCGCCTGTGGCTCAAGTGAGCTCGGAACGATGATAGCGCATATAAGTCCATAAAGGTCTCCTGGTCCGGATGGCATATACTTGGTCTTCTTATTTTCTTCCCATCAGCCTCACAATTTTTCTACTAAAAATGGTTGAAAAAACTTGTGGATAGATATATGCGTGACAATATCTTATCAAATAGGCGTTCATCAAATAGACTATCAAATAGTACTTCAAATGCGCTCATATGCTGCATGAAGAAAAGTAATTGCGCCCAATTAGAGACGATGCGATCACGACTCAACTTCCGACCAAAAAATAGAGACCTTGGCAGCTTGTCTTGAATATAAGATGGTGTAAGTTCAACTTTATAAACGACAATCGTGATGTCGCGTAGTTCGTTTAATGTAAGGCGAGGAAATTCTGGTACTTGTTGTTCATGCAGGCGATTCCAGTTTGCATTTTCGTAGCGCATATTGTCAACTTCTACGCGTACTTGCATGACATTAACCTCACGAGCCGTCGCTAGGTATTGCCTTGCAGCATCTACAGTCCCACCTTGCATCTCGATAACAGGATAAAATCTCATAATCATGGCACCACCAATAGGGAAGAAATCGAGATCGCGAGGGTGATCAATTGAAATCGTTTCGTCGAAGAACTAAAAAATGGACGTTAAGTGACCATTTCTAGATTCAACAATCCATCTCGATTTCGTTATGAGCCGTGCTTCGTCTGCTTCTTCCCTTGACAATTGTCTCTGACCTGCTTGGAAGCTTCTCTAATCTCATACACTGCTTATACAGAAGAAACACGGTTGCGAGAACCAACCTGAGAGCCGACAAAAACAAAGAAAGATAGAAATAACAAATTCAGATTAGAAAAAAATTAACTTATATAATGGCTTTTATCAACATACGATAATTATATAGTATCATTCAGTCGAGCCGCATATACACACTTACAAACTAAAAATATTAGGTAATGATAATCCTAAACTTAATAGTATTAGATAATGTAATAAGTGTGTATATGTGTGTACGAATACATTTTGATATTTTTGATGTTCCATAGTTAATATATCATCACATGATACGATACACTGTACAGAAAAAAGTGAATGATTAAGCGTACAGTCAGATGTGCAGTAACTGAATGTGTCTGTTGAGATTCGTTGTTATAGTTAAGTCTAGCGAATATAATCCTTATTCCTACAAGAGTAAGAGAAGAGACAAGAAAAACAATGCTTGCATAAGTAGAGGAGACTTATTCACATCCTTATCCTCACAGTAATATTCAAACTAAGGCAAACAACAAACTTTCAAATTAAAAATAACCATATCAAATACCTTTCCAAGATTCTAGGTCATATCGCTATACCCCGTGTAGAAAAATTTCATGGCAGTCTTGAATCATGAGAAAGCCAGTAGAGTTTTTCTCAAGCCTGTCTATTCACGGAATAATAGCCTGGCGCTACACTGGTGCTGTCTAGTTTTGCTACGTGTTTAATTCAAACCTTTCTGCTGTCTAGTCCCAGTCTAGATAGAATCACGGTTTGGACTTGAACAAAAATCACAGTGGTGTATTCAGAAATTAATCATTTTTGAATAAAAGATTTAGGAAATTACAATACACAATCGCATAAATGCTCAAGCAAGAATTAACAGTACACGATTACATATTTAAGATAGTAAAGAACAATTTTTGAAGGTGATCAAAATCTTAATACAAGAACTGTCTTCTTAGAAACGATTTTTTTAAAGAATGTTTAAATACATTTTCTTTCAATTGAACTACTTTAATCGATTGCTTTAATCAATTATATAATATGCTATAATCGTTTTTTACAGATTCTAGGCGTCAAACCTATTCTTCAAATTAAATTTCCATTACATCATATGCTAAATATTTCCTATAGACGTTATCTATTAGATTATAGTAGTGAAACTTGTTATTCTCAGATATTTACATTCCATTAGAGTCAGT
>CAKNWT010321323.1:0-10778 GCA_932066315.1 Andricus coriarius
CTCTCTCTCTCTCTCTCTCTGTACCTAGGGATGCTTCCCTCTACAGTGTCTAATCATTAAACCTAGTTATCAGTTAATGTTTCTCATCTTATTTTCAATTACCTTCTAAAGAGGTTATATGGGGACCTCTGCATACTTTCTACTTGTTTGTTGGATCTTGGAGATAATCTGTAATGTTGAACTAGGGAACTCTCCCGCCAAGCGCCCGGGCGCATAACCGCATGAATAACCCCCATACTGGTGACCCCGAGACGCTGACCTGGACACCTCTAAGCTGAAATTATGGCTCGAAAGCACATAAACTGAAGAAAAAAAAAATTGGATTGGCAAAGCAGACCGCTGCATTTTACTTTAGGTACCGCTAAATTCATGTACTCCGTTTTAGGCACGCGCCAAGCTAATTTTAAATTTCACTCGCAACCTCCTTTCACCTTTTCTTTAAAAATTTTGCATTCATATTATCGCGCGTCCGCTCTTGCATAAAATTTTTTTCTTATATATAAAAGGTAGTGAAATTCTCATTTAAATCCGCTCACTAGTTGCGAAAATAGCATGCGCAAGGGTTGTATCATGACCAGTCCTATGCATCGCCCGTGTATGCGGTAGTTGTTCTCTTAGCATCCGGAGGGGTATCGTAGTTCAAATAAATCCAACAGATGGCGCTCTGATCAGGTAAGTCTGTTTTTGCATTGTTATGTAAAGCAAAAATACTAAAATTCATTTAAAACTTGATACTCTTTATGAATTTAAAAGAAGAACCCAGTTTTCAGTAACAATAAGAGCAGTTGTAATTAGTAATAAAAAAAATACATGAAAACATGTAATTTAATGTTAGGAAAATTGAATATAAAGATGAGCTTTTTGAAAACAGTTTGAATTGTATTAATATTTCTCTATTGTTTATTTTGCTAATGTAATTAATTCATTTTATAAACAATTGTAATTGTTACAAATTTTAAACATTTATTAATAACTATATATTTATATATGATTTATTTATAATAAATTATATTGTGTAAGGGTGGTTCAAAAAATTATTTTTCTGATTTTCTAAAGTCACACCCCCTCATTTGTGTCTTTTTGTATCCTCTAAATTACCCCAAAGTGTGAACAATTCAGTAAGTCCTTGCATTTTAGAAAGAATCGTAAAAGCTTTACAACGATGATGTAAAACTACCATGTGAGTAGTATGAAGCTTGCACATTTTTTTTAAAGATTTAACTTACCCCCAACTTTAGCAAAACTTACTCCTGAAGACCGAGCTGAAGACATGAAAAAGTAATTTTTAAGTGTCTTTTCTGAATTTTATGAAAGTATAATGAAAATTTAAGCGGCATATTATATACGAAAATTGTAATAAAATTTTTCCCCCTTTTCACCCTTAATAATCCATAAAAAATTACATTTTCTTTCTTTAAAACTTCGTTTTATAATATAAAGAAATTTACATTAAATATTTTTAATAGTCAGTTTTAAAGAAAAAAATGTAATTTTTTATGGATTATGAAGTGTGAAAAGGGGAAAAATATTTTTTTTCAAGGGCAATATTTTTCATATTTTTATACTAAATTTTTTTACATAATTTGCCACTTAAATTTTCATTTTACTTTCATAAAATTCAGAAAAGATACTTAAAAATTACTTTTTAGTGTCAATCTTAGTAGTGCTCACATGGTAGTTTTACATCAGGCCTACCCAAACTGGGGAAATGGACTCATTTGCCACATGTTCGAGTTCCACCACCACGGGCCTCTACTCGCCTCTGAGATGCTAGGTAGTGGTTCGTGGCACGTGCCGTGTGACGTAGTTGCAGAATCCAGTAAGGCAGTAACGCATATACGTTTAAAAGTTTTGGGCGAAAGAGAGAGAGAGAGAGAGCGACCACCTCCCCAAGCCTCCGAGCTGAGCAGAGGAAACTGGTGGTGTTAAAATCCCATCTGGCAAATGAGTCGGTTTCCCCAGTTTGGGTAGGCCTGTTTTACATCATCGTTGTAAAGTTTTTACGATTCTTTTTAAATTTCAAGGACTTACTGAATTTTTAACACTTTGGGTACTCTAAGGACCGTGCCCTACCTCTAAACATTTTTTTCTTAATCTGAAAAAAGTAGGACATTTTTTTTTCACCAAAAGACACAAAATGAGGGGGTGAGACTTTAAGAAATCAAAACAATAATTTTTATGGACCAACATGATATATAATTTAATATAAATAAATTATATATAAATACATATTTTTTTTTTTTTTTTTTTTTTTTTTTTTTTTTTTTTTTTTTTTTTTATTAGGGTTTAAATATTATTTTTACTATTATTACTTTCATAATATGAATAAATGTTTAAAATTGGTAACAATTACAATTGTTTATAAAATGAATTAATTGCATTAGCAAAATAAACAATAGAAAATATTAATACAATTCAAACTGTTTTCAAAAAGCTCATCTTTATATTCAATTTTCCTAATATTAAATCACATGTTTTCATGTATTTTTTTTTTATTTCTAATTACAGGTGCTCTTATTGTTACTGAAAACTATGTTCTTTTTTTATATTCATAAAAAGTAACAAGTTTTAAATTAATCTTAGTAGTTTTCTTTACATAACAATGCAAAAACAGGATTACTTGATCGGACCGCCATCTGTTGGATTTATATAAACTACGATACCCCACCGGATGCTAAGAGAACAGAAAGAGTGGGGGCGATGCATAGGGCTGATCATGACTCATCTGCGTCATAGGTTAAACTCCCGCCTTATTTTAATACGATATTTAAAATTTTATCAACAATATTCGCATGGGAAATTGTGACGGATCCTGCATATCAGTGCTTTATAACTTTCATATAATTCAAAGTATATGAATAAATATGGCCGGAAATGCGGTAATGTTACATTTTAATTGAGAATTCATACGGTTTTGATTTTTTCCGGTGCTCTAACGGATGCCTTTTAGTATTTTTGAAATTATTAAACACAAAAATGGAGCAACAGATCGCCGATCTACAGTGCGACCTGGCAGCACTCCAAGCGGAACAACAATTCTGCTACTAGAGCCGCGACCCGCCGACATATATACACGGATCAAAAATCGTATTATCCAAGTCTACGCTACATCCGCGGGAACCCATCTTTGACAGCTTTTGAACGGCCAGGTGTTGAGCAGCGGTAAACCGTCGGTAATTCTACCTCGTCCGCGCGCGCTAAACGACAGCCAGTGTAATGATGAAATCATCAAATCAATTTTTCTTGACCAGTTGCCGGGCAACATTGGCCTTATACTTATGTCATCAAATTTTACAAATTTGGAGCAAATCGCGGATAACGCAGACAAAATGTCTGATGCTAACTGTTCTCTAACCCCGACACAGCTTCGCTTTCTTCCATAGATACCACCCGGGTAAATGCAATCGACGCATTAACCGTAGAAGTGGCTTCATTAAAAAGCAAACTAAATAACATATCCGGTAATTATCCACGTAACCGCGCTCGTTCACAGTCGCCTAATAATCACGCGCGCAGTAAGTCGAAAAACCGGGGTCCACAGAAATGGTACTGGTATCACGAGAAATGTAAAAGCAAAGCAAATAAATGCATTAAACCCTGCACTGGGGGAAATAGAAATGAGCCGCTTCCGGGAAACTAACTCAGCCTAACCACCTGGAGACAGTGGGTATAGACTCTAAATCCAAACGCCTCCACGTTCGCGACCGATAGTCCGGAGTAACCTTCCTCGTGGACACCGGGTCAGATATTTCGATTCTTTCACTTAAGGCTAACACAATAGTCAAACCGGCAGAATTAATTTTGTTCGCTGCAAATAGTTCGCGCATAGCAACGTTTGGAGATAAGCGAGTAACGCTAGATCTTGGTTTTCGTCGAAACACCATTTGGAACTTTTGAGTGGCAGCAATTCCCTGTCCCATTATAGGGGCAGATTTGCTCGCACACTATGGGCTATTGGTAGACCTACGAAATAGTAGGCTAGTCGACTCCACAACCGGTCTGGCATCTTACGGCGTGCTTAAAAACGTTTTTCACTCTAGCATCAGCACAGTGAACAGCACATCCATTTACTCGCAAATCTTGCTCGAATTTCCTGAGATCACTGGGTTGGAGCAAACTCACACTCAGCTACCGGGAAGTGTGTACCATCACATTCTCGCAACTGGCTCACCGTTAGCTGAACGCGCTCGCCGTTTAAATCCGGAAAAACTCGCCGCGGCTAGGTCACAATTTAAATACGAAGTCGAAAATGGTCTGTGCAGACCCTCCAGTAGTCCTTGGGCTGCATCGATTCATATGACTCCCAAAAGCAATGGCCAGTGGAGAATATGTGGCGATTATCGCCGTTTAAATGCAGTAACCGTTCCAGATCGCTACCCTATACCGCATTTGCACGAGTTTTCCACAAACTTGCACGCTAAAAATATTTTCTCGAAACTCGATCTGCGAACCGCTTATCACCAAATTCCCATCGCAACCGAGGATATTCCGAAAACCGCAGTCATCACGCCCTTCGGTCTTTTCGAATACGTGGTGATGACTGACGGGTTGCGTAATGCGCGACAAACCTTTCAAAGGTATGTACATCAGGCACTGGGCGATCTAGATTTCGTGTTCGCATATATTGACGACATTCTCATAGCCTCCAAAGATGGCGACGAGCATGCACCTCATTTACGAACAGTGTTCCAAAGATTAAAGCAATTCTCTCTGCACATTAATGCAGATAAATGCCAGTTTGGAAAATCCGAAATTGAGTTCTTGGGGCACTTAATTAAAAACCAGGGATTTAAACCCACTCCTGATAAAGACAAGCCAATTTCAGACTTTCCTAAGCCTTCCACTATTACCGAACTACGCAGATTTCTCGGGATGACACATTTTTATCGTCGCAGTTTACATAAGGCAGCATCCGTTCAGGCACGTCTTAATAAGTACGTGCACGGCGCGCGCAAAAATGATAAACGGAAAATTTCATGGACTTCAGAGGCAGGAGCGGCATTGGGTAAGGTCAAATTAGACCTGGCAAATAGCGTGTTGCTACCGCATCCTTCTGCAGAAAGGGTAACTCGCTTGTCAACGGACGCTTCCGATACAGGGATCGGAGCATCCCTTGAACAAAGTGCTGACGGGCATTGGATTTCTCTCGCATTTTTTCCTCGTAAGCTTAGCCCAGCTCAGATAAATTACAGCGCCTACGACCGGCAACTAATACCACTGTTTACGAGTCAATCAAATATTTCCGACATTTTTTAGAGGATCGACAATTCAAAATCTTAACTGATCACAAACCTCTTGTATTTGCCTTTCAAAAGCGCTCGGGAAAAGCCTCTCTTAGGCAGCAACGGCAATTGTCGTACATCTCTCAGTTCATAACCACCATCGAACATGTTGCTGGTGCTGAAAACGTCGTGGCCGACGCATTATCTAGGGTGGACGTCGTCGTTGGTCCTCCGCCGATCCAGTGCACGGGATCGGACGAGGGTCATGGCGATTCTTCCTCTTCTACGCCGTGTATTGAAACAATAATTCTACCGACTGAGATTCGACTTTCCGAGTTGTCTGAGATGCAAGAGGCGGAACCTGAACTCAAACAATTCTCTACCGCCTCCAAATCCTCCCTCAACATACGCAAAATTATGTTGGGTCCAGACAGGACATCTGTGTATTGTGACTTGTCTGGGGACACGTTACATCCGATAATTGCAACGGCCATGCGACAGCGCATTTTTTATATTTTTCATCAGCCGTCGCATCCAAGCGCGAAAGTCACCAATCGTGTGATTACTCAGAAATACGTTCGGCCTGGTATGAACAAAGACATAACCAAGTGGGCGAGATCATGTTTAGATTGTCAAAGATCTAAGGTCACACGTCACACCATTCTAAAACCAGCGCAAATTGTCGCTCCTGAGACGCGTTTCAGACATATTCATACGGATATCGTAGGCCCTCTTCCGGATAACGCGTTACAAAAATATCTTTTGACCGATATTGATCGTTTTTCGCGTTGGGTTGAACCACTGCGCAACATCGAGGCCGGCACCGTATGTCGTGCTCTCTACGAGGGTTAGGTTTCCCGATTTGGTACTCCGGAAACTATCTCGACCCATCAGGATCGACAATTCGAGGCCCAACTTTTTCAGTCTCCCGCGAACCTTTAAGGGTCACATCGCATTAGGACAACTCCGTACCACCCCGCTTCTAACGGTATGATAGAGCGGTTTCATCGCTCTCTTAAAGCCGCAATTATGTGTCACGCAACTCGCGACTGGCTTCAGGTGCTTCCAACCGTCATGTTGGGACTGAGGACCAGCGTTTTTGATTCCGGATCATCTCCGGTTGAGTATTTGTATGGGACAACATTACGCATTCCGGGCGAATTTGTGCTGCCAGATAATCGCACCGTAGACCCACAAAAGTTCTTAAATGAATTCAGGGCACATATAAGGAATGTCAAACCGGTTTCTGTTGAGCATCGAAAAGGGTCAAAATGTTTTGTGCATAAAGAATTAGCAAAGTGTTCGCACGTCTTTCTACGCATTAGAGCAGCGAGAAAATCTCCCGAACCTCCTTACTCTGGACCACATCGGGTATTAAACCGCATCAGCGATAGAGTTATCGAAATAGATGTGGACGGCTCAAACCGTCGAGTTTCGCTTGAAAATGTCACACCAGCTCATTTGTTAATCACGTCAGACAATGTCACTAAGCCAAACAACACGCAGCCAATATCCCATGTAACTGACAAATCATCATCGCTAAAGCGATGATTTATCCCTTCATTCAGACTCCCCTGTAATTAACAATGCTGCGTCGCAAAATGACATTTAACCTATTCCACATACTTCTATTACCACAGATAATGAGGCACATAATATTAAACAAACTCCGGATGTAGTCAACGGTAAAGATGTGCCACAAAGACACCCCCAATCCTCAATAAAAATAGCATGTAATAATATATTCCTTATTGCTCTCATAAGATTAAGAGTCGTTTTCAAAATATACTCGAATATGCATTTCATTGTAATAGCAACTAGCGCATTTGTATCTTGCATAAATGTAGTCAACGAACATCGCTTGAATTTAAAAACATAAAAAGTTTACGCAATCAGTGGCACTGTTTTTAATTGAATGCTTGCGACAATTGAAATTTCCTTATCATTAATATTTTTTTAAACAAACCACGACCAGATTGCGCATATTTTGATATTTTTAATTTGAGACTAAATTTATATCATTTACACTACGGAGGGAGTGTGTGGGGTGAAATTCATTGCCGCTACGACACTGCTCGCCGCCATGTTGCGCATGTGCGGTCGGAGCCAGATTCTAAACGGTACGTCTTGCCGTCATGAACGAGGCAAGCCAGTCTGCTATTGCTAGCGCTTGAAATGAGTCGTTGATTCGTGTAAGCGCACTCTCTCTCTCTGTACCTAGGGATGCTTCCCTCTACAGTGTCTGATCATTAAACCTAGTTATCATTTAATGTGTCTCGTCTTATTTTCAATTACCTTCTAAAGAGGTTATATGAGGACCTCCGCATACTTTCTGCTTGCTTGTTGGATCCTGGAGATCATCTGTAATTTTGAACTTGGGAACTCTCTCGCCAAGCGCCGGGGCGCATAACCGCATAAATAACCCCCATAAATTCAACCTTGTTTTCAAACATAAGTCTTCGGGGATCTCCCGCCTGGAAGTTCGAAGTCAGTTGTCGAGTGCCGTCCGATGTTTTTTCATTACCCGCATCTTTATACGTCAATTCTTGAATACATTATACTTTTATTTAGTGACTTAATAAGTATTATCTACTGAGAGAGAAGGATAGTCTATATATTTGAATATTTTCTCCAATTATACCATATAAACCGAAACTTGAAAATGTTAAAGTGTCTACGAGGGACTTGGCTTTAAACTTTAGCCCTGAGAATGTTGACGTCCCTAGCGATTCTCATTTTACCTTACTGTTGTGTAATTCCTCTCCTAATAAATGTGAAAATCTCTTTAAAAATTCTGCAATCTATACATTCTTTTACATGAATCGTTAATATCACACAAAAGTAAACTTATATCATTCATTTGATAAAAATTTACAATACTTTGCGTTATTTTATAATGTATTGGTATGAAAATAATACAACGCTTATATCAATTATTACATATAGGAATTTTCACTTTTGGACTTGAGATTTTACATAACTCTTTTATATTTTTTATAGTTCTATCTTGTATTAAATCCTGAATTAATTGTAAAATTGATCTAAATGCAGTAATGTCCTCCATTTACCTATCTAATTGGGTACATTTTAACGAACAAATTTTCTCCGTATACAAAAACGGTACATTGAAAGGTATATTGAAAGGTTTTAACATTTAAATGCATTTTTTAAGAGGTATATCTGTGAATTCAACAATTTAATTCCATCTGTCCTTAACGCAACTCAAAAATTTAGAGATTTGTATGTTGTTAAACATAGATTCTACATCCAAGGAAACTGAAATGTAGTTAGAGGGAATTTTTTGTTTTTTAATGTTTTGAGCAAAATAAATGATTATGGTGATATGAGATGCGTTTTTACCAATGATATTATTTAAAATTTTAGAAATAAATTTTGAAAGATTATACGTAGGTCCATTTATAGTTGAAACAATCGATTTTAAAGGGTTGTGCAATTTACGAATCTTAGGAAGACCATACGCCCTCGGAGTAATTAAAGAATAATTTTGAAGTTGCTTAGCTTCAAGATAAGAGATGTCATTATTTTGATGTAAATAGGAGACTAGGTTATTACATTTTTTCTGGGTTGTGTTACCGGTTAATACATTTTCAAAATATTTTGATGACTTAACCCTTCGTTTACACACAGGGGATTTTAAGGCACAAACGATTTTACAAACTATAATGTCTCGTCTTTGGGAAAATATGGAAGTTCGGTTCCCCCCTCTAAAAAATCTAGGTAGTAATAGGGTCAGGTCCCGTGTTACGTCCCAGCGCTGCAATCGTTTTATGCCAATTGTAACTAAACGCTGATACGTCGGAGGTGAGGATTCGTTCCTGTCGTTGAGTGGTTGAAACCACTAGCCGCGAAAAGTAGGTCAGGTTTGAAATAATTTAGAACACGAACACTGAATTATTTCTTGTAGTGAACTTTGTAGATTTATTATAATTCGTCCACGTTCAATTGCTCATGAATAACATATTCTTCGACGTTGTTTCTTGAATAAACGACAATAATGATATAATGAAGTTCGTGGTAGACGCGGCAAATTTGAAAAGGTTCGTATAGAGAATCGGAGAACACTTCAATAAGATCGAACAATTCAGGATCAGGATTAGACATTATTAGTCTTAAACCGCAGATAAAGATTGGAAATAGCTTCTGATAAATTAATATTTCTACATTATTAATTTAAATCTAAACACACACAAGTAAGCTTTCCACTAAACACTTCGGCAGAGCCGAACTCTAAAACACTGTTCCCGAGCCCGAATTTTCTACCACATTTGTTGGGTTTACCAAAAGTTTCTAAGTCCAAATTATGATAAAATACTTTTAAAGAAACAGAAATCGCAGGTTCGAGGTTTGAAAGGCGCGCGCCGAGAGACAATAATCTGACGTTTTCGAGCTCTGCATCTATATTTAAAAGCACGTTTCGGGCGGGGTTTATCCCTACTTTTAGCGTTAAGCCAATAGAAATGCTGACGTCACTCAATTTAAGCACCAAATAACCAATCAGAAATGAGGTCACTTTGCTCCTCCTACTAGTTTTAGGTAATTAAAGTGAGTGACAGTTCAAGGACTTGGGTCCAAAGTTCGATCCTTCGACAGGATGCACGTCAATCATTTTGAGTGACGGTTTCCTGTTGAAAGTCCTAGGGTTGGTTTTTTATGGCGTCTGGCTGGCGCCATAGCCCATTAATGATGCTAAAAATAACTCAAGGTTTCAGGTTTCTAACCTCAAAATCTATCATGGGTACCCAATACTATGCTGTATTCGGACGAATGCATTACTTGAATTCAATACCTAAATATAAGTATTCTTAAACATAATTAATCTATAATTTCGCAGATATAAGTGAACAATTACGATTACTTAATAATTAATAGTCATATACATATATAATATCAACTCTTCCTATTAGACTATTTGAATTTCCCGCTGAGAGATTTACTAGTCAGAGCAGTGTTTGATAAAAGGGTCTTAGCGTCCTGGGACTTTAGTAACAAAAACGGTGCATACCGTTACACCTCCCCCCTTACTCAAAAGGCGTCTCTTAGTCTATGTTGAGACGGCTTTTTGTTTACATCTTGGATGTGAAAACATCTGTGACATTTGTGCGTGAGAATAGTGAGTGCCTATAGTGACCGGTACCCCCCTTTTTTTTTTGTTGACCTCATAGTGAAAATTAGTGAGCCATATGGGCAGAAAGTGTCGAGAAGAGGATTTTTATTGGTGTGCCCCACAAAAAAAAGGAAAGGGAAGAGAGACAAAAAAGAAAAGAAGAGGACAACCAACAGCAAGGAGAAATAAAATAAGAAAGATGAAAATGTTTGCCTAAAGCTGATTTACAGCGTGTGAAAATTGAAGGGTAAGTAAAAGTGAATGTTATAATTTATTCTATAGGAATTTTGACGGGTTAGGAATAATTTATAGTTGATTATATATATGTATATAATATATTTATATTTTGTTCAAAAATAGAGAAGATCATAACAAATATAGGTATTTTTTTGTTGGGTACTTAATATTTTTTTCGCATTTCCTATATATAT
>CAKNWT010321345.1:10778-23480 GCA_932066315.1 Andricus coriarius
CCCCCCCCCCCCGCCCCTTATTTTTCGTTTATGTCTGTTATTTTCGTTTTCTTTACTTCCCATGTTTCGCCTCTCCTCATTTCCCTTTACTTTCCCTAATCCCACTTCCCTCACTTCCCCCCTCATTTATCTTACTCCGCCTAATTTCCCTACTCCCCCCATCAACCTACACTTTCTTACTATCCAACCCCTAATTCCCCCTCACATCCCCACCCCTTAGCTCCTCTTACTTCCCCTACTTTTCCTCCCGTAACTTCCCCTCGTCAACCCTAATTTTTACAACTTTTTATTCTATTTTCCCGCAACAATCGAAATAAACTCGAGATGAAACGAAATAAGTAAAGTAGCTTCTAATACATTAAATTAATTAATGATACATTCAAATTAATTCTAATAAACAAATTGTGTAAACAACTTTCAAAGTTGGTGGTTCTGCAATTCAAAATATTTTGTTTTTTAGCTAATCTTCTCTGTACTGCACCGTTAGTTGAGCAGAATAAAAAAGATTGCGATTGATTAATATTTTGTTTATTTTCATAAACAAATTATAATAAGAAATGTAAAATTTAGGAATTTAAGGCAAGAAATAAGTCGTTATTTTGAACAAAATGTTTTGACATTGTCCTAACGGTGTTAATAGTGATGATAAATTAAATAACTTTATTGTTCGATAACATTCATTCACGTTGTAAGCAAATTATATAAACAAATCATAGTCATCTTCCATCAGAAAACGTTGTCTTTCCAATATATTTGTTAATTTTATGAAGAAAATTACATAATCAAATGCACTATTCGGCTACTTATTTACAAAAATACACTCTTCCACTGAAACTATTTAAAATTGTCCAAACAGTGATTTGATGTTTAAATAATCAACTTTTGCATCATATTTGTTAATGTCTTAAAAAAATTGTTTGAAGAATTGCACGTTTTGCTAATTCTTTGCAGAAATAAATTCTGTTTTCACTAAATCGACTTGAAATTTTCTTGACAATGTTGTTTATATTATTACTTCAAACCATGAAAAAATATGTTGCAAAAGTCGAATTTGTTGACAGCACATCACTGTTAGCCCAATTTGTAATAGTTTCAGTGATAGCAGAATGTATTTATGTAAACGAATAGCCGAATAGTGCATTTGTTTATATAAGTTTGTTTATAATATTAACAAATATGTTGGAAGAACAAAGTTTTCTAATGGAACATGACTATTAAATCAATTTAAACTCGTTTTAGTTTAAGCAGAATGTATTTTCGTGGATAAATGACCGATTAGTGAATTTTTGTATAGAATTTGTTTATAACGTTAATGAATGTTATCAAGCAATAAAGTTACCGACAGTTTTATCACAGTGTGGCAAAAAATATTTCTGTGGACAAGTCAATTATTAAAGGAATAGGTTCAATTTTTTATACGGAATTAACTAATAATGTTTTACTAAGGACTCTTTGGTATGATACTATGAAAATGTACAAGAATGATTAAGCATTGAAGAAAATTATATAAATTAAGAGCTTGGTTATTTTTCAACAAATAGGCTCAATTTTTTTACGGCATCAACTAAGAATGTCTTTATGATTAATCTTTGCTACGTTAATGTTCCAATTAGCAACAATTTTAAATTATTTAAACAATTTTGATTTAAAAAATCAGACTTCAGTAAATAAAAAAGTTTAAAATTGAATAATTTGCAATGAAAAGTTTTCGAAGTGGAGAAATTTTCAATCAGAAGATCTCAAAATTAATAAATTTCAGATTAAAATGTTGAAAAATTGACAATTTCATTAGAAAGGAGTTGAAATCGTATCATTTCTAATTCAAAGCCTTCAAAATCAAACATTTTTTAAAATAAAAAAATCACGAAATTGAATGATTTCAGATTAAAATTTCAAAAACAAAACAAAATTAAATAATTTTAGATTAGAATTGTGAAAATTGGATCATTCGAAACTCGAAGAAATTGATATTGTATTATTTCTAAGTAAAAGCGTTCAAAATTGAATAATTCAACATTTAAAACTTTTGAATTTAAATAATTTTCAACTCGAAGCGATTAAAATTTTAGAATTTAAATTGAAAACTAAAATTGAACGTTTCAAAATCAAAGCTCCTGAAATTCTATAAATTTTAATTGTTATCACGTATACAATTTATGATTTAACAATAAAATTGATTCAATAAAAACATTTGAAATATCTATCAAATATTTTAAGAAAATTTAAATAGTTGAAAAATTAAAAGTTTTCAAATTGTTCATTATAATTTTCAAAATTCAACCATTTCCATTTTAATTGGAAAATTAAATCTTATGAAAGGAAAATTTAAAAAATGCAAACTTCAACATAAAAATTCAAAACACTAAAATTATAACATTTCAAAATTAAAGAAGTTATTTAATTACTGAGTTATCAATTTCATATAGTTTCATTTTTATATATTTTGATTTTAAATAAAACAACTTTTGATTAAAAATCCTTTCATTTTTAACATTTTATTTAGAATTATCATTCATAATTGAAATCTTCCGATCCAATGTTTTAATTTTTAAATTATTCATGTTTTTAAATTATCAAATAAAAATTGGACAATTTTAAGATATTGCATTACAAATTAAACATTTAAAAAAATACAGAACAAGATGGCTATGCTCTCAATTTTTGAAACTGCACAATTTTAAGCCTTTCAATTCAATTTTTTCTTTAATTTGAGTTTGAAAGGTTCCATATTTTTGAACATTTTGAAATTTAAAAAATTCACTTTTCAATTCCTGGTTCTAAAATCTTTACATTTTTATGGCTAGAATTTTAGAAATTATTTATTATTTGATATTCTATAATTTCGAATGCTTCGAAACTTTCAATATGAAACTTAGCAATTTCGAACGATTCAATTGTGAAATTGTATTGACAATTTTTTATTAAATTCCTGTTGCTGCAAAACTGAAAATTTTGAAAACTGTAAACGTTACCTCTTTTGACAAACTCCGCAGATTATTATTCCAAAATTAGGTATTATTTGATTTTGAACTTAATAGAAAGAAAACATGAAATAACGCTCTGATTTTATAATTATATATTTTTTTGTTTAATAAAAACATTATGATATGAACAATTTAAAATACTCTGTTAGTGAAAATATAAATTTTGGACCTGCTCTTCGAGAAGACAGTTCTTATTTTATGGATTTTTTGCACCTTTAGTTTTTATATTGAAGATTTATTTTTCTTAAAAGTTACAAAAAAAATTCTCTAAATTAATTTAAAATCGTTTTTCAATTTAAAAATAAGGGGGATTTCAATTATTCACCGTTTTTCAATTAACTTCAAATTTTGATATTCACCCTTATATTTGTTAGAATTTTTTCGGTTATTAATTTATTTAGAGAGAGTAATCTGCTTTGAATTTCAATTCACCCTAATTTGTATATATTTTTTTTTCGAATGGACTTTGCGTCTAACATAAAGTTTTGAAAAGTAGTTAACAATTTTGATATCGATATTATGCTTTTTTATTAGTATTCCCACGTGAAAATTTTCCGGCTAATCCCCAGGAATCGGTCGTAAATATCGCAGTCCAAAAAATTCCTGGAACAATTTTCACGTGGTATTATAAGAAGTTGAATGGAAAATAATACATTTTATAAACTGATTTTACACAGTCAGGTATTATGCAGGGAACGACATTATGGCGAGCAAGAACTACACTGGAGAGATTCCTATTTATTATTGTTTCCGGGTTGCTGTTAATGGTGATAATCCTTTCGATTGTAATTAGTAGTAAAAGTTCTTGGGTCGAACCGAGGATTCTTCACATTGCTTCTACCGAGGGTAAATACATTTTTTATCCTACAGTTTACAATTACACTCAACTCCCGATATAAGACCAGTTTCGGGCATGGCTTGCCTTGGCCTTGATTCTAAATCGGGGTAATCCAAACGTAAAGAGGCAGGACCGCAAGAACCATTTCTGTTGGACTTGGACGCATGAAGTAACTCTATGCAACTAATGCGCTCAGAGTGAGGCCCTCGAGCTGTTTGTCACGCTTGACTAAGCATATCCTCTCTCTGGGCCCCTCGGCTCCTATCATCACGAAACTGCGGAGGCCATTAGTTTCAGGGACGCCCTAAACCGGGGGGTGTTATATCGGGAGTTGAGTGTAATATCTATTAAATTCAGTTTTTCAAAGCTCTGAGTAAAATTATATAACAATTATTGCATATGTAATGAATTATATTTTAGATGGATCGCATTGTATTACTCAACATTGTGTCACAGTGGCAGCCTCCATAATTAATAGTATAGATGATTCTGTTCATCCTTGTGACGATTTTTATGAGTATGCCTGTGGGGGTTGGGTGAAAAAAAATCCGATACCAGATGGAAAAAGTATGTGGGGTACTTTTGGAAAATTGGAACAGGATAATCAGTTAGTGGTGAAAAATGTACTTGGTGAGATTTACTTCTTGAGTTTCTGACAGTGATAAAAAAGAGAAGTTAAAAAAAAACGATCCTGAATGTAGCTATACATATGGATTTGAAAATTGGGAAATTTATTTAAATAAAACTAATTGTCCTATCAAAAAACTAAGAACATAGTTGTATTCGTCTTAGCAATATCCCTAGGAGTTTTTCAATCATCGCGAAAAATAATTATTTAAATAAATAAGGTTTATAATCATTTTTCACGTTTTTAATTGTTTAACGTCCCAAAATTTAAACGAACGTTATACTGAAAACGGATAACATCTTAGCCAAACCCATCCAACCACTCATAAGTTAACAATTAATCAATTAAACATTATTTTCACCCTAAAAAAGAATGCGCATATATATTTTAATTTTTGAACATTTATTTAAAAAAATAAATACTCCTATGAATAAACTAAGTTTATCGTTAGATTTGTCGGAGCCATATATCTAGTAGTTTTTCTAATCAAGCAAAAAAAAATGTTATACAATTATAATGTTTATAATATTTCGAATTTTTTAAAACAATAATGCAACAACAGTGAAACATAAATGGCAAACGAAAAACGTTCCTCAAACTTCAGGCAATACAAATAATTTGTAAATAGTGTAAAAACTCAGAATTTAAAAATTGCTTTCATTCTCTCCATGCTCACTGCATATTAAAAAAGCATGTGCATATAAATTTGCATTTTTGGACATTTATTTAAAAGAAACTAATAGTTTCATAAAAAAACTAACGGTGTTATTGAGTTTGTCTTAGTCATATCTCTAGGAATTTTTTAATCGCGCCCAAAGTTGGTTTAAACAATCATATTGTTTATAATATTTATAATTTTTTTAAACAATAATAAAACGCCAAATCAAACATAAATGATAACGGAAAAACGTTCTTTATATTTCATCGCAAATAAATAATTTTTAAATAGTTTAAATACTGAGAATTTAAACATTGTTTTCATTCTCTCCATCGCTCACTACATATTAAAAAAGCGTGAGCATGCGGATTTCAATTTTTTGGCATTTATTTAAAAGAAACTAATAGTCCTATAAAAAACTAAGGGTATCCTTGGATTCGTCTCAGCCATATTTCGGGGAGTTTTTTTTTTAATCGGGAAAAATAAATTTTAACAATTATAATGTTTATAATTTTTTAAAACAATAGTGCAACAACAATCAAACTTAAGTGGAAATCGACAAACGTTCTTCATACTTTATGGAATACAAATTATTGTTAAATAGTGTAGGAATTATTTGTATTTCATGAATTTTGAAGTGCTTGTGTCAGTTTTCATTTATATTTGATTGTTGTTGCATTATTGTTTGAAAAAATTATAAATATTGACAATATTACAATTCATAACTTTTTTTTCGTGAAAAAAAAACTTCCAGAGATATGGCTCAGACGAATCCAAAGATACCCTTAGTTTTGTTATAGTTCTGTGAATTTCTTTTAAATAAATGTTCAATAATTCAAATCCATATGCACATGCTTTTTTATCTTTTTCAGTAAAGTGTTGGTTCAAATTTGTCGGCGTAATTCAATCAAAAACCTGCAAATTTATTATTAACATTGTATTTGTTTAAATAATAATTTTTCGCAATGATTAAAGAAACTTCTACGGATATTTTATTGAAGAATCAACTAACGTGCTTGAAACTATTTTCGTGCTCATAGATTTTTTTGTAATAAACTTTATTTATTTGGTTTTTTGGTATTACGATTAGGTTTCTTCAAATAAATGTCCTAATTTTCAAATCTATATGCATAGCTGAATTCAGGGTCTTTGAAAAACGGATTCTTAAAAAATGATGAATAATGAAAGTATCCATCATATTCTTGTTTCTGACTAGGAGAAGATCAGAGTTGGGATTTTTTTGATGTCTCATAAATTCGCCACGGAGACTACATTGGACGACTATTAATTTGCCAAAAACAGTATTTCTCAATGGCGACCCGTTTAAAAAAAATCCACTTTTTTCATGAAATTTTTTTCTATTCTTTCTAGGAAAATTATAAAATTTTTCCATCTTTTAGTGCTTATATTTTCAAATTATGTCTACTTATTTGAATGGAATTTTACGATTACAAAAGATTTTAATTGATTTTAAGAGATTTTAACGTATTTGTAAAGAAATTCAGGGAATAATTTTATTTCACGGAATTCCTTGACGTTTCAACGACTCCAAAGAATTTCAAGAGATTTCAAAGAATTTCATCAGATTTAAGGGATTTTATAGGACTTCCAAATATTTCAACGATTTTTGTGAATTTAAAACATTTTCAAATTTTAGAAATATCAAGAGAATTCACAGATTTTTTCTGTGTAAAGCTTATTTGTGCAGAATCGTTACAAAATAAATCGCTCGTTTGTAGCTTTTCTACTTTTTTCATTGTTTTCAAGAAATTTCGCAAGATTTCGAATCATTTCAAGGGATTTTAGAAGATTAAACAAATTTCCAAACATTATGAAACATTTCCGGGGATTTTAAGGGATTTCAAAGGATTTCAAGAGATTTGACAAATATTAAGGGATTTCTAGATAAATTTGGAAATTAAATTTAAAAGGAATCCTAGCGATTTCAATGGATTTCAAAGATTTCTTGGCGTTTGAACGTTTCAAAACGTGCAGAATCGCTATTTTTGTGTAGTTGAAAATAAAATTTTCAATTTATTTCCATTTTCAACATTTCAAACTTTGAGAAAAAAGTGGATATTGTATTAATAGGATGTGTTGAAAATGTTATATTTACATAAGTTGATATAAAGATTTAATAAATAAACATTTCAATTCATAAACATTTGTTTGAAATAAGTAGATTTTTTCGAAAGCAGGTCGCCTTCAGTAAATAATGTTTTGGCAAAATAATAGTCCTCTCATGGACTTTTAGTAGGAAATATATGGGATTTAAAAAAAACCCCAACTGTGATCACCTCCTTGTGTGAAGAATAAATGAAATTAATAATAATTATTATAATAATCATAAATTCTTAATACAACATTTAAATGATAAATTTATAATTTTAAATATTATTTTTAACAGAGCGACAGCTGAATGAAATGAAATCCGAAGCTGAAAAGAAGGCGAAGTTGTATTATTTGTCATGTATGGATGGAAATGAAACGATAGAAGCTTTGGGGGCGAAGCCAATGTTGGATTTATTAGACGATGTTGGAGGTTGGAACATTACAGGGAAATTCAATATTAGCAGTTGGTCTTTGCAGAAGAGCATGCATGTATTGCAAAATGTGTACAACATGGGAGGGCTCTTCTCTTGGGCAGTTAATGAAGATGACAGAAACAGTAGCAGGCATATCATACAAGTGAGTATGATACATCCATTATCATAATATCATAAGTATATTATCATTCCTTTGACTAATTTCACCCCGATAAATAATTTGCTTAAATATTCCATCAATAAACATATAGTAAATGCCATATACTTTTATAATATAAATTCTTTCCTAATTCAGAACATTCAGTTCAGTCATTTTACACTTTTCTTTTGGAAAAGAAATTTTTTCGAAAATTGTCTCAGTAAATCACTTCTATCGAAGCCCAATTCATTAAAGTTTTAAAATTTGAGACGACTTCTTTTACAAAAAATTAATGAAAGAGTAAGCAAAATGTCCTGTCATGCACCTATCCAGCTCATAAATTAAAAATTAGTCAAAGTAGACGCTGCGCCTCTACAAAGAGTTTCGTAACCCATTTAAGATGTTAATTAAGTCGTTAAAACTTCCCCTTCCCTTACTTCCCCTCCCATACTCACTCTATTTACCCACCCATCACTTTACTCTACACACCCCCTTCCTCAACTTCTTCCTTCTACACTTTCCCCTCTCCTCGCTTCTCCAGCTAATACTGCCCTTCCCCGGTCCTCACATCCTATTCCCTACACACCCGCATTTTCAATCATTTCCCCTACTTCCCCTCCCTACTTACTCCTCATAACCCCTGTTGCGCCTTCCTCATTGCCCCATACTTCTCCTACTTTTTCCCCATTTATTCTACTTCCCTCACTCATACTCCTCTCCTAATTTCACCTACTTCCCCCCTTTTCATTTTCCCTTACTGTCCTACTTCCCATCCCTTGATTTCCCCTAATTTCGCCTTCTTTCCCTCCCCTTATTTCTTCTTACTTCTCCTACGTCACCTCCCCTCACTTCCCTTCACTTCCCATATATTCCCTCCTCTCATTTTCTCATACTTCTCCTATTTGTCCTGTCCTCGTTCCCCCTCAATTCCCTTACTTCTCCTCCAGTTTTCCGGTTCTCCCCCTCCCTTCATTTTTCCTACTCTCCTGTCCATAATTCCCCTCCTCTCACTTTCCCTCCTCCCTTAATACCCCGCCCTTAACTTCCCCCTTACTTCCTATCCCTTTCCCGACTTTACTCTTCTCTACTTTCCCTATCCTCACTTCCCTCATTGAATCTATCCTTAATTCCCTTCCCATTAATTCCCCACACCTCAATTCCTTTTTCCTCAATTCATTTTCCCTCAATTCCCTTCCTCTCACTTCCCCTACCCTAATCTTCCCTTCCCCACAATCCCCTCCTCCCTCACATCCCCTCACTTCCCATCCCTGGCGAAAGTATGGCGGGCAGACGGACCCATATTCACATATTTTTAAATATTTTTATCTGTTCTACATATATTTTAAAAAAATTTTTGAACTTTGTGTTATCGTAGTTCTATGTCCTGTGACGCAACCTTTATCAACGTGTAAAATTCATATTCGTCGCAAATACATTCCTTGAACTCTTGGCTTTATATTGTCATACTCTCTTTCGTTACTCTGATTACCAACAAATATTTTAGGCGTTTGATAAGGAAAGATTATGATATTCGTGACGAGAATGTTTTAGTGGAGATTCCTATAGGATTTTTCGCGAGAAACACGAATCTGAAACTTTTAATTTGGTGCGGCTCGAATGCGGGTGTCACCGAAGTCACTCTACTCCGATAAGGGATTTACATGGAGGGGGAGCTAAAAAGGAGAAAAGTGTGGGTGGGGGTACATGACGTCGAAGACACTGACCCCCAGAAAAGAAGTTCAAAAAACGAGGGGGACGCTTGGAAAGGGGGAATAGTGTGTATTGGGGGTCGATGTAGCTAAAGTTGCTGAAGACACTGTCGCTAAAAGAAGGGATAAGAGAAACGAGGCGGACACTTGGAAAGGGGGAAGCGTGTGGCTCGAGGATGGGTGTCATCGAAGTCACTCTACTCCAAAAGGTTATATAAATTGGGGGGGGGGGGGGGCTGGAAAGGTGTGGTTGTGCTTAGGTATCGCCGAATTCACAGTCCACCTAAAGAGAAGTATATGAAACAATGGTAGCGCCTGGAAAAGGGAAAGAGTAAGGCTGGGAGATATGTCGCCGAAGTCACTGTCCTTAATATAAGGGGGACATAAAAAATTAGTGGCTGGAAATGGAGAAGGGAGTGGATGAGGGTTGGGGATCGCCGAAATCACTGTCCTTGAGAGAAGGAAGACATAAAAAGGTGGTGGCTGGAAAAGGGGAAGGGTGCCCCACGAGGGTGGGTATCGCCGAAGTCACTTACTTCCGAGAAGGGATATAGATAAAGGGGGAGAGGGTGAAAAGGGGGAAAGGTGTGGCAGGGTACGTGGCGCTGCAGTCACTGACCCCCAGAGAAGGAGTTCAAAAAACGAGGGGGACGCTGGGAAAGGGTGAAGGGTGTAGATTGGGGAGGGGGGCGCGGTGTAGCCGAAGTTACTCTCCCCCAGGGAGGGTACATGAAAAGCGGGGAAAATAATTATTAAATAAAAAACGCTTGAAAATAATTTTAATACAAAAATATCGATATCTCTAAAACTATTCAAGATATCGATTTAAAAGTTTCAGATTCGTGTTTCTCGCAAAAAATGCTATCGGAATTTACATCTATTAAGAAATTATATAAACAGGCCTCATAGCCCGGCCCCTATATCCCCTATTGTACCCTATATTCAGTTAAGGTCCCTAAAATACCCTATTTTCAAGATTTGGTCCCTATGGTACCCTATTCACAGTTCATAATACAACTTTAAAAAAAGTTTATAATAAGATTAAAGCTTCCAAGAGTCACGGGTTTTGAAAAAAGTAACAAATCAGAGAATTTCTGCAAAAAGTAACTAAAAAATAATTAGGGCCCCTACACAGTCACTATTAGTGACTATTAGTCACTATTAGTGACTGTGTAACTTCTCTTTCAATAAATTAAGTCATGGGTTAATAACTATTCAATTCAGGTCTATACACGGAGAAAAATGGATAGTCAAACTTGAAGTGTCAAAATTTAGATGGTCAGTTTGATAATGTAAATAGTTTCAAGTACCACCCACAATTTTTTCTTCATAGTCAGGCAGACCATAATTTTATATTCTGTTTGAATAATCATAGGTGATTCAGACTCACTATTAGTATAGTCAAATCGACACTCCAGAATGTCAAACAGAAGTGGCTGTGTCACGACCTCTACCGAACGCCGAGCGAACACACCCGACACCCGAAACGCATTTTTGGAGCGACTGACGTTCGGTGTCACGTTAGCCGTGTTTTACAACACTGTTAATTAGTTTAAACCATCTTTTGATACTTCAAACATGTGTCGAGAGTGAATATAATGTGGAGAACATGTTGAAGAGTGGCTTGAGTGATTTTCGTTCTGATTTTGAACGCCAAATTGGATATTTCCGAGGGATTAAGGACAAAGGCGTCACTCATTAATTAGTGCGTATTCTCAACATTTTCGACCGAAAATGTGCTCAGCATTTCGTAATTCGTTAAGAAAGAAACAAGACTTGCGAGATTAGCAATAAGCATTTATATTGTTTTCTAAATTTTCCAGTATTAATGTTTTAATTCAGTGCAGTGACGCCGTTTCCTTAGCCTCTCGTGTTCAAAGTATTATGGTGTCAATGTTTTTATACATATACAATCATGTCTCAAGTCATCCTACTCTTCAAAAATAATAAAGATGCTTTCAGAATTGATCGATTTTATATCAATTTTCATGTTTTTCAGGCTTCATTTATTAATTTAATTTCCGTCTCTTTTGTCTCTCTTACTCTAAAGAATATATATATGTAGGTAGAAGAAGGACAAAAGATTATAAAGTTGACCAACTGATATGATTAAGTTGACACTACAGAATAATCAAACTAAAATTCCTGAGATAATCAGTTTTAAACTCCAGGATCGTAAACTCTACACTCTGGGATAGTGAAGCTAACCATGAAATTTTGACACACCATGGATCGTACGCTCGACTATCTAGGGGGCTGTCCCATAGTTGAAACTGAAATAAAGTCAGTCTGACACTCTAGATTTTCAGACTGACTAACCATTTTTCTCCGTGTACCTATTTCTGAATTGTCTTGAATTCTTTTGAAATATTTCAGGGCATTTTTAAAGATTCCGAGACATTTTTAATAGATTTCAACAATTTAAAGGTATTTTAAAGATTTTAGGGGTCTTCTTAAAACTTCTAATCTAAGTCATTTTCAAGATTTTTTAATCTGAAATATTTTAGGGAATTGTAAAAGATTCCAAGGAATTATTCATTAATTTCGTTAATTTGAAGGGATTTTAAAATATATAGGACCTATAAGGTTTTAAGATATTTTAAAAGATTTCACGTTATTTTATAAGATTTCCGAGGATTTCTATTTTGTTAAGGGATTTTAGCTCTCATGGTATTTTAATCAGTTTTCGAAGATTTCTGTAAATATCATCATAGAATTTCACGGAATTTTATAATATTATAGTGGATTTTAAAGAATTTATTCACGAGATGTGAGGTATTTTGTAGGATTTTAAAGGATTTTAAATACTTTAGGGAATCTTAAAAGATTCCAAGGAATTTTCAGTTGATTTTAATATTTTGAAGGGATTTCAAAGAGTTTAAAATACATTAGGATATAGAATTTTCTAGAATTTTGAAAGATATGAAGCGATTTTGCAGAACCCATGAATTCTTTTAAGAGAACCCTGAATTCTTTTAAAATCTTCTGAATTTTTTCAATTTATTAGAATTCTTCTAAATTAACTCATTTTTCAAATTTCTTAGCATTTTCAAGAGCTTTAACAAGTTTCAAGGGATTTAAAAAGATTTTAAAGGTTTTGAAATATTTGAGACTTTTTAAAAAGATTAGAAAGGAATTTTTAGTTGATTTCAGTAATTTAATGGGATTTCAAAGGATTTGAAATATTTTAGGAAATTTTT
>CAKNWT010321362.1:399-11819 GCA_932066315.1 Andricus coriarius
AAATAACTCATAAAGTCTAGAAAATACGTTCATTTCGCGAGTTAACTAAAAAAAACAAATATTTAAATAAGTTGAAATTGTTGAAACAATTGAATATTAGTTAAAAAATGGCGGGGTTTTCTTAAATTACCGATTAATGATTATTTATTTCAAAACAACTTTTGAAAAGCGTCGATGAACCGCAATATTACGTAAAATTCAGATCGGTCAAAATTCAAGTCAATGATGCTGAAAGATGTTAAAAAAACTTGAAAATTATCTCAATGACATTTTTTAATTCGAAATTATCCCAATGAAATTTTTCGATTAAAACAAAATTTAAATAGTTCGATTCTGGGATGTCTCAAAACTATATTTCGATGAAAATAAAAAATCTTCAAAATCTACAAGAGGAACGTCTTTGATGCAAAGGTGAAAAAGTTATCTGCGTATTTTTTTTTTAAATTGAGACATCGAAATATCTAAAAAAATACGCATCCTATGTAAAAATATCCTTAATAAAAACTTTTTATTTTCGAGGGGGAAAAACAACTTTGAAAAAATTTACCCCTCCAGGAGGCAGGAGTGGGGGCAATTTCGTAATTTCAAAGGGGAACCCCAATTCTTTATCACAGATTCAGATTCTCCTTAATGAAATACGTAAGTTTTTGTTCGAAATTTTTTTTTTCGATTCGCAATAGATGGCGCTGCAATTGCGAAAAATGTCATTGTTGATTATTTCAAGGACTTCGGTGAGTCCCCTTACCTCTCACCATCGGGGTGCCTGATTTCGGTGAGTCACCTCGCCTCTCACCATGGGGGTGCTTGATTTCGGTGAGTCCACTCGCCTCTCACCATGGCAGTGCTTGATTTCGGTGAGTCCACTCGCCTCTCACCATGGGGGCGATTGATTTCGGTGATTCCACTCGCCTCTCACCATGGGGGTGTTCGATTTCGATGAGTCCACTCACCTCTCACTATGGGGGTGCTTGAATTCGGTGAGTCCCCTCGCCTCTCACCATGGGGGTGCTTGATTTCGGTGAGTCCACTCGCCTCTCACCATGGGGGTGCTTGATTTCGGTGAGTCCACTCGCCTCTCACAGACGAGTCGTCTTTCACAAAACATGGTATCGTTAATCGGTACAACATGCACTATTGGAGTGTATAAAATCCACACTGGTTGCGTGAAGTTGAGCATCAGCGTCCATGGTCCGTGAATGTTTGGTGTGGAATAATTGGAGATCAACTTATCGGTCCGGATTTTATTGATGGAAATTTGAACGGTGAAAAATATCGTAGCTTTTTAGAAAATTAACTTCCAATATTGCTTGAAGACCTAAGCTTGGAAGTGCGACACAACATATGGTTTCAAAATGACGGTTGTCCAGCACATTAGTCGCCAATCGAGAGGGAAGTACTCAATCGCGAATTCAATGGACGATGGATCGGTAGAGGAGGTCCGATAAATTGACTTGCCAGATCGCCAGATCTTACGGCGCCGGATTTCTATTTGTGGTGTTATCTAAAAAGTCGCGTGTATGATGAAGTGCCCACAACTCGTGATAACATAATCGAGCGAATCAGGTCTGTTTGTGCACAAATAACACCAGATTTGCTTCGCAGTTGTGTGAAATCTTTCGAAGCTCGAATTAACAAGTGCATCGAAGTGTTAGGACAACATTTTGAGCACTTATTGTAAAATGTTAATCGAAAAACAGCACCCCGATGGTGGGAGGCGAGGAGACTCGCCGAAATAAAGCACCCCGATTATGAGAGGCGAGTGGACTCACCGAAATCAAGCACCCCTATGGTGAGAGGCGAGGTGAATCACCGAAATCAAGCACTCCGATGGTGAGAGGCAAGGGGACTCATCGAAGTCCTTAAAATAATCAACAATTACATTTTTCGCAATCGCAGCGCCATCTATAGCGAATAGAAAAAAATTTTTCTCACAAAACTTACGTATTTCATGAAGAAGAATTTGAATCTGTGATAAAAAATTGGGGTTCCCATTTAAAATTACGAAGTTACCCCCACTTCTACCTCGTGGATGGGTGGGGTGGGGTCAATTTTTTTAAAGGTGCTTTTCCCCCTCAAAAATAAAAAGTTTTTATTGAGGATATTTTTTCATAGGATGCGTATTTTTTTAGATATTCCGATGTCTCAAGTTAAAAAAACACCCTGTATATATATATATATATATATATATATATATGGGTCATGCAAAAAAACGAATTTCTGAATTCCATGCGAGACCACTCGGATTCTCAAAGAGTACCAAGAAAAAAATATTCTGTGTAAATTTGAGCGAAATCGATTAATATTTTGATGTCCCACAACGCGATTGTTTATTGTGCAAAAATCACGCACCCCAAATGCATTGCTATAGGCAAATAGGCTGTAGAAATATTGTTAATAGGTCTACAAACAATTATCTATTCGCATATATTCACACACAAAAATTTTCCTTAAGAATTTATCATTTTTTACGCATCTGACGATATTGAATACAGCACTTTTTGTTTTTCCTAATCATGCAAAACTATTTCGAATGCCACATAAATGGATTCTATTTCAGTGCGTGTTATACATAATTCACATGATTGTTCAGGATAATTTTCCGAACGATTCCTATATGAACACCAACAAGATAAAACAAGCCGACAAAAATATTAAGAACAAGCCCGCATATTTTAAAAATTACTATTTTCACGATACCTCCTGACTATTAAATAACAAATATACTGGGATCATTCCTGTGTATATTCCACTATCATACTTATAATAACTGTAATACTTCAAAGTATTTCATTCACTCGAGGTTCGTATTTCTTGAAACAGAGGGCTCTGATGATAGCTGCTGCTATTCTACACCGTATCGCATTTTCTATACGAATTACGTTTAATGGCAAACATATGATTGAATCAACAAGTCCTAGAATGAAATATTTTCTATAAAATTATTCCTCCTGGTGCAAATCCGCTATTCAATATAGTTCGAAGTGCGACAAAACATGATTTCGCGTCAACAAAGATTGGGGAAAAGCAAGAAAAAAGTAAGATAATTGTTGGAAATATTTTATGTAAGGGAACGTCCATGAATAATGTCACAGTTGTTTGGAGTTCTTCAGGCCCCCCCCCCCCCCCTCTGTTGCAGTGTGTTACGGACTAGCAGAATTTGTTTAATCTGAAGATTAATTTTTTTTTCACTATTGACGTACGATTTTTTTCATATACAGGTAGCGAGAAAGTTGACAGGTTACCGATCGTTGCGACATCTGCAACTGGAGGAAAAATTCTCGGCGTACCGTCATTGAGCCGAGGAACAGGGGATTTAATGAGTAAAACAGTCTACTAGTATTCGAAGAAGTGAAATATTCTCGAATTAGTTCACGTTATGTGCTTCGATACAACAAGTTCACATACTGGATCGAAAAATGGAGCTCGTGGAGGAGTGCAACTCTTATTGGGCAGGCAATTGCTGTATTTCACTTGCAGGCATCATGTTTTTGAAATTGTGCTGGAAACTGCGTTTTCATCATGTTTTGGGCCATCCTCTAGTCATGTGCCTGGTATTTTTATACGTTTAAAAACTGTGTGGAGTAATCTTAATCAGCTAAAGTTTAAAAATGGTTTAATCGATCTACAAGTTGCGGAAAAAATTTGTGACAATTGTGATGTCATTAACCTCACGATGTATGGATGAACCTTCAAGCTTTCCAACAGACAGATGATAAGTCAATGGGAGGTTGAATCGAAAGCTTTCCGGTAATCAATCCAGGCCATCGATAGGTAACGCTGATAGAACGCTGCGTCTTTACAAACACATCTATCGATGAGTAGGTTCTCCCGACATCCTGCTACGTCTTTCTTTGAGCTGCGTTTTTCGTATATCTCTCGTCACATAGGTCTAATTGTCCGACCAATCCTATCATTCAGGATAGCTGTGAAGATCTTATAGAGTGTGTTCAGACAAGTTATTGGCCTGTAATTCTTAGGGTCAGCTAAGTTGCCCGTTTTCGGCAGGAGCACTGTACGCCCTTCCACCAACCACTCCGGAATAGGCTCTTTCGACTTTAGATATGAGATGAAAATGCGGGCCAGATGCTGGTGGGTTGAAGGAAACTTCTTCCACCAGAAGGTCTTGATACCATCTGGTCCCGAAGCGGAATAGTTCTTCATGCCTCTTAATACTTTTTTCACCGCCTCGGTATTGATAGGTGGGCATTCCTCCGCAGGTGTTCTGACTGCACTGAACAGCTCCTTGAAGCTATTTATATTCTTTGAGTTTTCTTTCAGTGGATGCTCGACTTCGTAAACTTCTCTCTGAAAAACCTCGACCTCCTCTATTTTGGGCGGGCGGACGACAGTAACTAGAAGGATCGCGATGGGTCCGACAAAAACTGTTCCTTTTCTCTGACCCACCTCTCTCTCCGGTCCAAACTTCTCCTAGCGTTAGATAGTACTCGTATTCTGTCAACAATATGCTGCCTGCTGGTCAGTAGCGTTGACATGTTGAGCGTGTGATGACAGATCCGCAGTTCGCGCGCGAACTGTCGAAACTTGGCAGTGAAAGTCCTGCGAGATGTTATGTAGTCAATGACACACTGAATGCGGGACGCGTATTGCCTTGCCCAGCTTATCTTTGTGCTGACATGATGCATTTGTCTATTGGTCTTATGATCAACCGTTGGTTTTGTTTTACGGTTCGCATCTGCCAAAACTCTCGCTGCATTACACACATACTACAATTGATAGTCCAGAGGTTAGATTCTTCGGAAAAATCTCCACGAAGCTCGTCATCCAGTTCAGCCAGATCTTTGGGCCGGATTGTTCCGGCTGCGGTTGAGTAGGTGCTCCGTTTATATAACCCCTTTTCCGTAGTTCCTCGGCACGATTTCGCAGAATTCTATGCGAAAAATGCGAGAGCTCTGGGTGTTTCTCGCATCACAGAGTATGCAGTCGCGCGATGTAACCTTGTCGTTCAGGGGTCATACTGGTATCATAGCACTCCAGCAAGTCGTCCATGAGTCGATCCGTCCACATAAAAGTAATGAGCTTTTTCTGGTCCGTCACATTGACTCCGTCTTGATTAGCTCCCCCAACTCTAGGATAGTCGGCATTGTTGTCCGACCCATTGTCGGGAGCCCTGCGCGTTCGATTGTTTTGAACCGCACTTATTACAACTAGTATGAACGTTTATTCTTCAGCCTGTTGGCCTTAAAAAATTGACTTGCTTAAACTTTCCTTTTTTTTACATAATTTTCCTGAAACTAAGCCTTAAAACTAACAGCCTTCCATACCTTAACTCTAGGATTGCACGTTCTTATTGCCTTGCCTTCCTCGCCTCGCTTCACCTCGCTCGCATGTCCCTACTGTCTCGCTTCCACGTCTACTACCTAATGCTTATCTACTATTTACAATATTTACATACTACTTATATCTACTTCCTCTCCTATTTGCAATCCTTCCTTCTTCATTTCTCGTCTTCCTTCCCTCCCTTCTTCTCCATCCTATCAAACCCTCCATTCACCCATGATACTACCATTGTTTCCCCCCTTTCATGCATCAATACCTTCATGCTCATCTTACTTCTTCCCACCTCTACGCATTCCTCCAACCAGTGCTCCACTTTTGCGTACCCCATCCCACACAGTGCCCACATCCTCTTTTCCCTAGAGAGCCAGAACCTATTAAAATCTTCCATTCATCCACATCGCATCCTCGCTATAAGCTCCTGACTTCCTTTCTCTCCTTTCTCACACAAATATTTCGCTCTCGCCCTTGGCATAATCCACACATAATTCCCGGTTAACCTTGACTCTCGTTTTCTCTCTTCCTCTGCTGTCTCCTCTCTCTCCATGCCGTTTTTTTAATCAACTCATATGCCTTCCTTCCTTCCTTCCTCGCGCATCCTTCTAACTTCAACCATCTGTAGTTCATTCGTTCTAAAATACCTTTCCCTTTCAGCCTCATCCTCCTACCCCCTCTCCTGTTCTCCTTTTTCCATCAACACTCCCTAACCAGCTTACTTACCCCCCTCTGCCAAAAATTTCTCCTCATATTTACATGCCCGACTCCCAGCTAGAATCCCTACACTCGTTCTCCCAGTCTCCCTCCTGGCAATATAATTAGGCGTGTTCCTTGCCAACCCCAATGTCCCCTTTACATACCTCTCCTGTGTCCTATTTACCTCTTCACTTTCCTTCCGCCCCCATACCTCTACTCCATACAAAAGCACACTCATCACTAGTGAGTCAAATAATTTCATTCTCCTTTCAAAGTCATCTGCGAATAAATTCTTTCCCAATCCCTAGACCTGCCTCATCACCACAATTGCCCTCCTCACTCTCTCTTTTATGTGACATTCCCCTCCCCCATTCCCCTGAAACACGAATCTCAGGTGCACAGAGTCTTTCACCTCCTGCACCGCCTTTCCCTTCCACTTCCACTCCCCTTCATTATCCCTCCCACCTCCTTATCATTAGCGTAATCCCTCTATAATTTCCCTGTCTATTCCTGTCTCCTTTCTTATACAGTGGCACTATTAACCCTTCTCTCAACCCTCCTGGGAATCCCTCTCCCCTCCATACTTTCTTCACTACCTGCTTCAGCCTCTCCCTAACCTCTTGTGTACTAAACAGCCATGCTTCTTTCTCCACCCTATCTAGCCCTGCTGCTTTTGACCTTCTCAACTCTACGCTTTCTTAACCTATTTGTTATATTCCAGACATCCCCCTCTGTCTTAACATTTCCTAACTCTTCTTCCAGATCTTTCTTTTTTTCCTGCTCTTTCTTCCTACACATAAATCTAAACTGCTTCCTCATATCTATGTACTCCTCCCTTTTCGCTGTACCATTTTCTACTTCTTGTTCTTCCTCTTCACCTTCCTGTTCATCCTTTTACATTCCCTATCCCACCACGACTTCACCATTCCTTTCTTCTTCTTTTTGATTCTTCTTTCTGCATCCATCATATCTGATGGTCCAGGAGGTGAAAGAGTGTGTGCACCTGGCGTTCGTGTTTCGGAGGAATGTGGGAGTGGATGGTCACATTAAAGGAGAGAGTGAGTCATGTGAAAGAGAGAGTGAGAGAGAGAGATTTTGTCCTAGGAATTTCCATAAGGACACTAACTGTATACATTCGTGTACAAAACTTGCATAGCTCGGCATTATTACAAACTTACAGAATACGGATTAAAATTTTAAACAACAATACTCTTCAAACTACAAGATACAAAATCATAATTGCATTTATGATAATATATTATTTCACATATCTCGATAACACGCAATAGCATAACTAAATCTCACTTACACTCTAAAAAATTCATAAAAATGCTTACTCCTCCATCTCTAAAAGATACGCAAAAACCTTATTTTGAAACAGAGGAACCGTCTCAGTTTCTACCACAGTGGCTGGCAAACCATTCCAGAGCGTTTTCGCCGTTACAATAAAGGACCTTAGGTATGAAACCGTTCTACTCTGTGGAACTCTGAATCGTTCAGGATTACTGACTTCCCTGTCAGTGACAGCCACCCTTTCTACAAATTAGTCATACAAGTACTCTGGACGACGCGATTTTAATATACCATAAGTAATAACACTTATAAAATATTTTCTTCTACTAGCAACACTCAAGCACCCAAGCCTTTTACGGTATGATGTCATATGCTCATCACGCTTTACATTAAATATAAATCTTATACACGAGTTTCAGAATTTGGTCAATTTCCGATTAAGCTCTTCAGTTAAGTCATTGTAAACCACACAACAATAATCAAAGTAAGGTATTATCAGGGAGGAGGCCAACTTAGCTCTAAGATCAGCAGACAGGGAATTTTTGTTGAATTGCAGCTGTTTAAAGGTAGCATAAACTCGTGTAGAAATTTTACCGACTTCTTTATCCCAAGCCAATGTGGGATTAAGGATTAATCCCAAGTTTTTAGCATTGTCGACGAAAGGAATGATGGTATCCAAAAGCTTAACCAGGAGAAGAGAGGCCATGTTCAGACTATTTATATAATCACAACTTTCAAATATTAGCGCTTTAGTCTTCCTTGCATTAATTTTTAGCTTGTTAGTTTCTGACCATTCACATATCGCCCTTACATCTCGATTAATTAGATCAATAGTCTCATTGATTTTACCTGGACTACACTGGATGTATATTTGAGGATCATCCAAAAAAAGCATATGAAGTAAGTACTTGATAACAGATCCAGCATCATTGGTGAGGAGTATTAATAGCAAGGGCCCAAGCACAGACCCCTGTGGAACGCCAGTGCCAATTTCTCCCCACTCCGACCTTTCTCCGCTTAATCGATCGCCTGATTGTTGACGACCCGATAGATATAATGACAATTACTTAAGTACTGAAGCCGAGAATCCATCATTCTTAAGTTTAAATAAAAGAAGCATATGAGGGACCATATCAAATGCTTTACTGAAATCAAACAGGACCATAATTGTCACCATTCGGTTATCAATGCCTCTTCGAATGTCGTCAGTAACTCTAAGCAATAGCGTCTGCGTACTGAAAACATGTCTATAACCTGACTGATAAGCACTCAAGCAATTATTAGACTCAATGTGTTCAATCATCTGATCATAAACAGTTCTTTCTAATGCTTTTGAGAGGAAACATAGGATTGCTATAGGACGATAATCTCCAGCATGTATTGGAGCCTTAATCTTGTTAATAGGCTTTATGAGAACCTTCTTACACTCTTCAGGAAGAAC
Source organism: Andricus coriarius (assembly GCA_932066315.1). Classification (NCBI taxonomy): domain Eukaryota; kingdom Metazoa; phylum Arthropoda; class Insecta; order Hymenoptera; family Cynipidae; genus Andricus; species Andricus coriarius. The sequence goes on from CAKNWT010321362.1 coordinate 9,122, forward strand.
AGAGATTGTAGCGACGAGTTAAATAAACTGAGAATGTGTGGGAAAAGAACTGGTAAGGCCTTTACAACAAAGCTTACAGACATACCATCGACCCCTCTAGCCCTGAATCTGTTAGATGATATGCAGAGTTACCACAAATAGAGAAAAAGTAGGCAAAAACTTTTTTGTGATGAGGTAAACGAGCATAAAGGTGCAAATTCATCCAAAGCTGCATCTAGGGCATTACTTATGAAGATTTGTTTCTCATTTACAGAGAAATAACCCATAAATGCACTTCACTCTACAGAATGCAATTTATTAAGAAAGGCATCCTCATCCATATCAGGAATATCACGATATGTTTCTTTAACGTGCGAATTTGGGTTGGCAGCCAGATTTAACCGGCTGCCGACCGTCGGCCCAACTCTGGCCCAAGGTTGGATCGACGGTTGTTTAGGCTTTAGCAAATTGGCTCAAATTAACCATAACACTACGGTTGGCCCGACCCTGAGCGATAGTTGGCCCGACCATGTGTGTAATATTTTCCAGTGCAAGTAATCTCACTGTTGCTGACCGTCGGTCCAACTCTGGCCCAAGGTTAGGTCGACGGTCGTTTAGGCTTTGGCAAATTGGCTCAAATTAAACATTACACTACGGTAATAAGAAATTTTTGAAAAAAATTTCAATTATTTATTAAAAAATTATTTCATTTATATTCCTGTTAACAGCGTTGAGCTGTGGCTTATGAGGATGGTTTTTTCATTGACTTTCAATTCTGTAGGTATAGAGTAATGGGTAACACTCCCGACTGCTAGGCGATAGATTCAGGTATAGATGTAGGTTCGAAACCCCGTAGCGCTAGACATTTTATTTGTAATATAATGTTTAAAAATGTAATATATGTATTCATTCTAAGCATTACCATTAACATTTATGGTCAAAATTCTCGTAATCAATTATTATTTATTTTTTGAATACCTATTTTGTGTATTTCCACCTATGTAGCACGAACCTTCAAAAATAAAAGTCGGCCCTACATTCTTGTCCAAGGTTGGGCCAACTTTGAAAACAAATGGTGTGCCAACCTTATATTCCGCGGTTGGCTCAACCATGACAACTATTGTTGGCCCAACTGTGGACAATAGTCAGGGCATGCGGGAATTCGCAGAGGCGCGATTAGTGTAAAATTCACATTGGTATGGATGTAGTAGACACTAAACGAAAACTCAGTGCTCCCAAAACTCGGATGTTTTCGCACTGCGCATGCGTTAAGTCGGCAACCAGATTGGTTAGATTTCGCTTGCTTATTTAAAATGATTAAATGTGCAAATAAATTATTTACAACATAAAGTAATTACAAGACGCATAAAGGTATTAAGAATGATTTAAAACTAATTATTATTTATGATAAGAAAGGTATCCGTTCCTTTGAATTTAAAATCGGTCATTGATTTTCACAACTGGTCGCATAAAGGATTTAAATCTCCAAGATTTAGATGAGGTGAAAAGTTTTATTCTCTTACTACCTTATTCTGCTAGATATCAAATTCCTTCAACAAAGTTGCACGATTGTTTCTTAAACGAACATTTACACAATTTATATTGGTATTATATATTCCAACGTCGTTCTCAATCTTCGCGATATTACTTGTAGCACACTTATTTCTATTAGAAATAAATTAGAGGGACACTGACATAAATCACGTTTTTTTACCATGGAACAAACCCATGTCGTTAAAAGGGATCTGTATTTTGAATCGGCCTAGTATTTCTACTCCCCAGGTGCGAATTTGGGTTGGCAGCCAGAGTTGACGGTCGGACCAAGGTCGGGCCGGCTTTGGCAACCGAATTATGCTAACCAAGGTTGGCCCAACTATAGCAGTTCGAAACCACCTTAGTTGGGCCAACGTTAGTAGCCGACATTGGCTTCTAAAATTCACCCGACCGTCGGCCCAACTGTGGCCCAAGGTTGGATCGACGGTCGTTTAGGGTCTGAGAAATTGGCTCAAAATAACCATAACACTACGGGCGGCCCGACCCTGGGCGTTCGTTGGCCCCACCATCGGCGTAATATTATACAGTGCAAGTAATCTTACTGCTGCCGACCGTCGGTCCAACTCTGCCTCAAGGTTGGGTCGACGGTCGTTTAGGCTCTGGAAAATTAGCTCAAAATAACCATAACACTGTAGGCGGCCCGACCCTGGGCGATAGTTGGCCCGACCATCGGCGTAATATTATCCAGTGCAAGTAATCTCACTGCTGCCGACCGTCGGTCCAACTCTGGCCCAAGGTTGGGTCGACGGTCATTTATGCTTTAGCAAAGTAGCTCAAAATAACCATAACTCTACGGGCGGCTCGACCCTGGACGATAGTTGGCCCGACCATCGGCGTAATATTATCCAGTGCAAGTAATCTCACTGCTGCCGACCGTCAGTCCAACCCTGTCCCAAGGTTGGGTCTACGCTCGTTTAGGCATTGGGAAATTGGCTCAAAATAACCATAACACTACAAGCGGCCCGACCCTGGACGATAGTTGGCCCGACCATCGGCGTGATATTATCCAGTGCAAGTAATCTCACTGCTGCCGACCGTCGGTCCAGCTCTGGCCCAAGGTTGGGTCGACGCTCGTTTAGAGATTGGGAAATAGGCTCAAAATAACCATAACACGACAAGCGGCCCGACCCTGGACGATAGTTGGCCCGACCATCGGCGTAATATT
>CAKNWT010321368.1:474-27448 GCA_932066315.1 Andricus coriarius
ATTTTCTTATAATTTGTGTATGTTTTGTTTTGTGTCATCCTTAATTTAAAAGGAAATATTTCATATTAAATACTTTTTTTGCCTGAATTCAGAAACACTTTAGCTCAGGAGTAAACTTTTGTTTATCACTTTAAATGGTGATTTTGATTTTACAGAATGTTATTTCGCTCTCTTCAAAAATTTCGATTTGTTTGCTGCTCTAATGCTGTATACTGCATCCGTTCAAATATTCTTCCAGAAATAAAATTAAAAAAATTATTTAACAAAAAAACACCATTTACTTCACTCACCTATGTTTGTAATTTATTATACTATTATACTATTTATTATATTATTTAGAAGTGCATTCTTATATTTGATAAAAATGTATAAATAATTACTATCTTTTAGCTAAATTTTATAAAAGCTTTATTATTTTAAAAATTTCATTTTGAAGACTTCTAATTTCATCTAGTCTTCGATTTGATTTTCAAGTTCAAGTTTAAAGTTAGAATACTAGTTTCAGGTTCAAGTATTTTTTATCAGAAACAATTTTTTTAACTGAAATTATTACTTATTTTATTATTTTTATTATTATTTATTACAAATTAAATGAATATTTAAATTAAATCTTTAACTAATAAATTTTAAATTAATTAAATTTAAATATTATTATTACGCATTTTTAAAACCACCTATTCATATAAATGGTGTAAAACCAAAAAATACTCCTCCGTTAGCCCTGGGTTTTCAGCGAAAAAGCTTGGCTGAGATTTTTGTCGACAAAATCCTAGTGATACATTAGCGTAATTAGCTAGAGCGTGCGGTTTAGATTTAGGTAGTTTAGATAGGGTTCGAATCCCCAGCGGGGACGATTTTTCATAGCGTTGTGCGTGCGATTATGGTTGTAAGTGACCGTGTCTGCAATTGCGTAATTTCAAAAATATAAATGAAGTGCAATTATTATATATAGAACGGTTTTTTTTGCAGAGAATTGTCTGCCCCAGAGCAATGCAGAGCATCTCTGCATTTTTGCCGAAGTGCTTCAATTTAAACACTAAATCAGAGACTTTTACAGAGTATTTGCGAACATCCTTTGCAGAAAACTCGCTGAGAAATGCATGAGAATGCAGACCATTTTTTGAAGAAGAGTAATGCAGAGTTCTTCTGCATTTATGCTAAAGTGTTTCAATTTAAGCAGTAATGCAGGAGACGTTTGCAGAGTACTTGCAGAGCTATTGCAGGGGTATTATGAAGTAATTTGCAGAGCATTTGCAGAGCATTTTTTCCACCAGGGAAAGCTTTCTTTCTCAGCATTATGCCATTGAGATTATGTGGTGAAACTATTACATCCCACAATTCATCCGTGTAGGAGGAAACAGGGGTTATGTAATACATGGGCAAAAATTCAAGCCTGACGAAGCGCCTTAACCATTCTTCCTCATTGTAATATGGCATATTATCCCTTTCAATATTTTTCCATAATTTTTTGGCTGCATTCGGTTGAACTTTTACCCTTTCATTTGTCACAGTGTTTGTTTTTGACTCAAGCAAGGGAAGGTCTTCAGGTGTTCAGCGCCCGGAGGGTTATAACCGGTCAGAAAAGATTCCTTGAGGTACCCAGAACAAAGTTCAATCCATCCTAGCCCCTACCTTTTTGATGTTTTTCCACCTCAACTCTGCAAAGTTTTGAATTTTAACCTTTTTTCTGCGGTTTTTCACATGCAGTTAAAGCAAATTTTTTTAACGTTCGTTCTCCTCGTTGCAAAATCTTTTCTAGTATTGAGCTGATAGGTTATTATTTATGTTCTTGAGGATTCTTTACACGATTCTGATGTTACTTTTGTATTATAACATCACTTTCATGAAGAATTTGACGTCTTCATTGATCATCTTGTAAATTCTACGATAACACAGGCCTGCAAACAATGGGGTCATGTCAGTTGTTGGAAAGCGGAGGGTCATTTCCGAAGTACATGTATATATGCATGTCAATTTTATTTTCGCTTGAGTACAAACATCCCACGAAAAATATGTAAGAAAAACTCTCATTCAAGGTTTTTGTTAGAAATATAGTTAAAATTAGATTTATCGACTATCGTAGAATTTACAAGATGATCAATTCAGACGTTGAATTCTTCATGAAGATGATGTTATGTTAAAAAAAGTCACATCAGAATCGTGTAAATTATTCTCAAATCATAAATAATAACCAATCAGCTCAATACTAGAAAAGATTTTGTAATGAGGAGAACGAACGTTAAAAAAATTTGCTTTAACTACATGTAAAAAACCGCATAAAAATTTAAAATTCAAAACTTTGCAGAGTTGAGGTGGAAAAATATCGAAAAGGTAGGGGCTAGGATGGGTCGAACTTTGTTGTGGGTACCTCAAGGAATCTTTTCTGACCGGTTATAACCCTACGGGCGCTGAACACCTGAAGACCTTCCCTTGTAAGTGATTATCGAATAGATTAGAATACTGCTCATTATGTTTAAGACTTTCTGATTCATCCTCAATTGATTCTTCAGTTGATTGCTTAATTGATTGCTCAGAGATTGCTCTTTCAGGTAATTTAATTTTGATACTGATGTCGATCCTGCTCACTTCTAAGGGGGTTCGCAGGCTCGGTCACGTGTCCCCTTTCACTGCCATGCATCTCACCATGCTCACTTTGCTAAGCCCCCTCTTGATCGTTCATGAGCGTGTGCGTTGGTTATGTCTAATGTCATTCCTCGCGTTCCTCCGGCTTTGTGTCAGGTAAGTTTTGTCCATCCACACTCGCATCTTCGTTGAGGGACATCAAGATTTCTTCATGGTCCGTCTCTATTTCTCCTTGAATTTCAGCGTTTCGTCCTATTGCAGCTATATCTTTTACGCTTTTCGTATTTTCGCCAGCGAGGGTTCCTACATACATTTTCAGAGAGCTGATTTATGAAAGGTGAGGGTAAATTTGATCTCATCGGGCGATGTGGACTTTCTCCTTTATACTCTGCCTTCATACCATCGCTCTACTGCAAGTACACATTTACTTTTGAGTCAGTTTTGTTTTTATTGAAGGTAGCAGTGCTCTGGAGCACCAGGAGATACTAGCTATCCTATTTTGGTCATTAAACTTCGCCTTGCTGGTTCTATCTTCACTAGGCCGAAACTTTACCTTGCTGGTTCCCTTGCTGATGCTATACTGCGTTATTTGTTTATTGATGGGCCGATACCTCTTTCGCATGTTTGCGTGCCTCGTTCAATTTTGTGAATTTCAGAAAAACTAGAATTTTGCGTAATATAGTAGGTACTGAATTCACCAGCTAGTTTTAACTCTAGTTTTCTTACTTTTTAGGGCTATCGGGTCGCCCGTAGGTAGATCTGGAGTTTCTTAATCTTTTTTAATTTCTTTAGAAATTCTCTTGTTTCCAGGATTCGTCTTAATGGCCCAACTTTTACAAGATATTCTCTTTAATGATTCCGTAGAATGCGAGGATTCTAAAAGTTGATCCTGGCAGAATCGCCAAAATGATAAGTGGTAAATAATAAGTCTGTATTTTATATTGAGAGTCAATCACCACTAAAATGTGTTTCTTAGCTTTAATTCTACAATCAGAGATGTGCGCATGATCAATATAAACGTTATCGAATGGCTTATCGCCTTTTGGAATTACGTTCACCAAACCTTCGACTCTGCCTGACTTTGGTGTAAAAGCGATACATTTAACACTAGAAGTACCGGGATTTTCTGCCACCTTTGGTTACCACGAGGGGTCAGTTGACCCCTACCTGTATTGGGTGTCAAATAATGATTTTAAACCGTTTCTACCGTCAAAAGTTAATGACAGAAGTATGCTATATTCATACTACATCGTTAATATAAGTCAAGAAGAGTAGTGAGTTCTGAAAAAGTAAAACAAAGAAGCAAAAATGCCTACTCCAGCGTAGTCCTACCGACTTCGCTTCTGCTGCTACTGCAACAGCAAGCTAAACCGTTTGGTGCCACTGTACTCCCCGATCCGAGTATACCCCGTAAATTTCAACTTACTGCAAATCGACTGTCCCGAAAAATAAGTCACTAACAAACTTTTTCGTATACAGAGTGTATCAACTATATTTTACTTCGCTAGAGTGTCGTATCTCTGTGTATTTTTACATGGAGATACGACACGCTAGCGAAGCATAATACAGTTGATTCGATCTGTTTTCGGAAAAATTGGTGAGTGACTTATTCTTCGGGACAGTCGAAATAAGGTTATTCCTAGCGCTTTACTATAAACGTAGAACGTTATACACCGGTAGTAGAACTGATAGTCCGAAAATTTTTTGAAGCAGAGTAGAAGAAGAACCGACCATAAATGCAAACTCCAGCAGGCAATGTATCATCTATTTCCTGTTAAATAGAACAGCAGTAATATTTTTGAGGATTAGAAATATCACACACACGTTATAGAAGCGATATAAATCAGACCTGCTGCGCAAAAGTGGAAAAAAGTAATGAAATACCAGCCAAAACGCTATAGGGGTCAATTGACCCCTGCCGGTAACCGACTATAAAAAGTCAATTTTTTTTTAAAGTGCGCATCCAATATTTCCGAAAAAATCGTCAAATACTCCTATTTAAAAATAATTAAAAGTCACAAAACGCCATCTACCTGCAAGCAACCCCTGCGGAGATTTACCACTTCAAAAATCGAAAGGGGTCAATTGACCCCGCCCGGTACTTCTAGTGTTAAAACAATTTTCAATATGATCCCTAACTTTCTCTCTCATCCCGGGAAACCGATAGACCCTACCAAGTGTTTCGCATACTTTTACCATAACAGTATTCCACCGTAAAATCATAAATTTGAAATTCCATAACCCATTTTTCGATTTTAGGGTTTCTTTCTTTCTTTTTCAATGCAAGTACGAGTGAGTTACAATCAGTTACAAGTTTAAAGCCGATTTCCAGCTCAAAGTTGTGTAAAGGACTTTTAGGATCGGAAAATCTTTCAGAAAAATAAAAAAAAGGATGAAACTTCAAGTCCCCTTTTCGATGCATCAGAATTGATCCGAATCCTAAGCTGCTCGCATCGCAGTGCAATTGTGTTTCATACTTTGGGTCATACATTGATAGAATCGGAGCTCGGACCAGTTTTTTCTTTAAAAGATTGAAGACTTACAATTTCTTCTCATCGAATTTAAATCTAACTTTCTTATGTAAAAAATCGTATAGTGCCTTGGCTAAAACTGAAAAAACATCAACAAATTTTCTAAAATAAGAGACAAGACTTATAAAACTCTGTAACTGCATTTGTCTAAACGAATCTCCAATTTTACTCAACCATGATCCTGAACACTTTCTTAAGTACAACTAGATGATGCTCTATTGTGGATGTTGTAACTAACATATCATCTATGTAAACTACCAAGTCGCCTGATTTAATTAAATTCCTGAAAAAGTGTTTACAAATCTTTGAAAACGAGGCGGAGCCGTTTTAGGGTCAAATGGAATGCACGAAACTTCATATTGACCTAGGGGAGTTGTAAACGACGTATATTTTATCGACTCCGATGACATCCTAATATAAAAAAATATATCTTTGAGATATAATAGAGAAAAGTATTTCTTTTTATTTAAAACATCTAATTGATCGTCAATTAAGGGAAGTGGGTAGTTGTTTTTCACAATAAACTTGTTTAATGTGCGAATTCTACACACATTCGCTTTCCGCATTTTTTCTTGCTGACCAGAACTATTGGTGACGCATACTCAGATTCACTAGGACGAATAATCTATCTATTGGATGAATCTGAAAATATTTGCTCGGAGCTACTTCTTTCCGTATAAGTTACGCGACGAGGAGAGAAATGAAAAGGTGTGTGCTCTTTTACCACGATTTTTATTTCTGCGTCAACTTTAGGATTTTCGGGTCTAACCGGTTTAATATACTCATCATTAAACAAAATTTCTCAATTTTTCCTGATCGGCTACAGGAATATTCTCATTAATTGACAGAAACTCTACTGTATCGGCCTCCAAATCCCTGACATCGATATTCAAAATTTCTCGCATTACTTCTTTCATACTAACATCTTCCTCGGCAAGTTTAAATCCAACATTTTTATGAGCATCTCGACCCAAAACTGCAGAAGACTCTATAGTTTCATTATCCACGACAAGCCAGTTTATTTCTCTTTTAGACTTTCCCAAAGAAACCTTAACATTCACAAATCCGAGTATTTTCAATTGAGATTAATTTATACCATAATAATCTGATTTTTTATTATCTGTTACCTTAATCGCCGCTGGAATTACCAATTTTTCTTTGATGAAGCTTATTGGGCGCCGCTGTCAAACATGCCGTAATTGCAACAAGCTGCTTTTTCAGCGTTGAAAAATAAAAAAACAAAGTGACTGTCATTGAAGTCGGGCTCCTGCATGTTGGCAACCCGCTTGAAGCCGCCGTTAGCAGACTGCAATGACAGCAACATTATTTTTCATTTTTTAACGCTGAAAAAGAAATTTGTTGCAATCACGGCAAGACCATTTAATGTACGTTTAGTTTATTTTAGTTTACATATTTATTTTGTTTCTTTTATTAATTATAATGCCATATTACTTTGGCATTACTTTAGACCCTGGCGGACCGAATGAACGGAACGGATACGCTACAGCGTATCCTTAAAGTATCCACATCGTATCCTCTCCGTATCATTGAAGAAAAACTCGTTAAAAATGGAAGATGAACATTTAACTTGTTGAAATTCGGATTCTACGTGAAATTTTGCGTTAGAAGGTCACGGAGTAATTGCAATACTTTTTCTTGCAACGATAAAAACTTTAAAAAAATATAATACCTATCGACAACGTGGGTTGAAGGCGACTTCAAGCGTCCATAATCAAGCATCCATAATCGTTTAAGCAGTACTGCTATGGCTGCGCTTGAAGTCGCCTTCAGCCCACGTTGTCGATAAGTCTTATATTTTTTTAAAGTTTTTATCGTTGTAAGAAAAACTATTGCAATTACTCCGTGACCTTCTAATGCAAAATTTCACGTAGAATCCGAATCTCAACAAGTTAAATGTTCATCTTCCTTCTTTAATGAGTTTTTCTTCCATGAAACGGGGAGGATACGATGTGGATACTTTAAGGATACGCTGTAGCGTATCCGTTCCGTTCATTCGGTCTGCTAGGGGCGCATTACGCCGTAGCGTAATGCTTGCGTTCGGCCGGTCCGTGAGGGTGGAGCAATACTGCGAATGCTTGAAGAATAGCTTTCCACTGGTAGAGGGAAGAGAAAAATGAGTTATTCCCTTCAATCTCTATTTTGCACCAATAACAAGTCTCTGCTTAAAGAATGTGCAGTAATGCATTAGGCTACAATTTGGAGCACTGGTTCAATAGAGAACCACACTCTAAACCAGGGCTCACCACTTTCAGCAGACGTTGACTGGCACGACAAGTGTAAGACTGCCACCAAGTTTTTCTGTAGTTTTTTTCTTCACATTTTAATTTTTAATTTGTAAAATCAATCAATTTTTCCCCCAAATGAAACCTCAAATTAAAGTTTTAAAAAGAAGGAAAAGTTTGCAAAAATTTTTATGAAAATTCGTAAAGAATAAAGAAAAACGACGTCCGCCAAAATACCTTTCTTCATTTTCTCCGTTCTTCTTTATTTTGTACAAACTTTAAATAAAGATTAATAAGTATTTACCTGAGTTTCTGAAAAACAATTTTCGTTGGTTTTATTTAAAAATGTCAATACTTGTAAAGAGAGAGTGGATTTTGGAGTTACTGTGAAGTTAGTTAAAGCAAAGATATTATACCTAGATGCGACAAGGTTCAGGAGTGGGGACGCCGAATATACAGGGTGTCCCAGTATTCAAGGTACATTTTTATATTTTTGAATTCCTCATAAAAAATGGAGTTAAAAAATTAATAATGAAAATTTATTGTAAAGTTAATAATTAATGATTAATTAACAATTAAAAATTAACCAATAGGAAGCATGCGTTAGATGGACGACAATCCTTGAGTCACTGATGAGGGTGTGTGCGTAAAAGAGGAATTTTAAATTTGCAGGAGGTTGTGAATATCAATAGTGCAACTTAACACGGCAACTGAGAAACGAGATTCTTAGAAGATATCTTTTCCTTTAGAATACACGTTGAATTATTTGAACTTCCATCGAGTATTTCTAATCCTGTAGAATTCAAACGAATTCTTATAATTCACTTGTGCTCCTTTGTATTTTTTTGAAGTTTTTTGCAATTCTCGCGAAACCTTTACGGTGCACCTTAAATTATTTTGAATTTCTCCAAGTATTCTCTGCATTTCAAATTCTCTGCAATATTTTGAACTCTACGAATTCTTTTGTATTCTCTAAATTCTTTTTAAATATTATAATTTTTTGGAATTCTGTGAATGATTTTTAAATTTGTGTATTCTTTTGCACTCTGTTAATTCTTCGGAATTCTCTAAATACTTCTTAATTCTTTGAATTCTTCCGCTATGCTCTGAAATCTTCCGTATTCTCTGAATTCTTCTCAATTGTCTGAATTCTTTTAAATTCTCTGAACTCTTTTAAATTCTACTAAACCTTTTGAATTTTTTTGTATTCTCTAAATTCTTTTGAAATGCTTTAATTTTTTTTAATTATTTGAATTCTTTTGAAGTTTGTGAATTCATTTGCACTCTCTTCCAAATTTTCTTAATTCTTCCTAATTCTTTGAATTTTTCCTAATTCTATGAATTTTTACACTATTATTTGATTTCTTCCGAATTCTCTGAATTCTTTTAAATTCTTTGAAATTCTTTCAATTCTCTGATTTATTCTAAATACTCTGAAATGTTTTAAAATCTTTTGAACTCTCTAAACTTTTTTGCATTTGTCGAATTCACGGTATAACTGAATTTTTTTAAATGTTTTTGAATTATCTTGAAATCATCAGTATACACGTTGAATTATTTTTACTTTCTTTGAATATTTTTAATCCTGTAGAATTGAACCGAATTCTTCAGAATTAAAATGTTTTTCAATCATCTTGAAATCTTTACCATATATTTTTTTATTTTTTTATTATTATACCATTAAGCCGTTTCCCTCTCGGGGTAGGCGTGAATTGTTCGGTTGGAAAATAGTAGTGTGTGGATGGGTATATAGGTACAGGGTAATTGGAAAAATTACTTGCAAATTTCGCAAAGAAACGTGACAAAGGTTTCGATACGAGATCAGTTCAAGCTAAGAAGACCCAGGCGCCTCGAATGAGGGGAGCAGCTCAGCTATTTACAAGTCCACGAGTGGACTTGCAAACATTACCAGCGGGGTCCTCTTGGAGGTTGCCACTCCTAGTGTAAGGTATAGATTAATAATTAATAACTGATTAATTATTCTAAATTCTCTGATAGATTTTGAAGTGTCTGTTACTTTGAACTCCTTCAGATCTTTTGAATTTTCTGAATTCTCTTAAAATCTTTAGAATACACGTAGAATTATTTTAACTTCCATCGAGTATGTTGCATTCTGTAAAATTCAAACGAATCCCTAGAATACACATGTACTCCTTTGACTTCTTTTGAAGTTTTTTTGTACACTTTTAAAACCTTCACAATACACCATTACTTATTTTGAATTTATACAATTCTTTCGTATTATCTGAATTCTCCTGAATTCTTTTGAATTCTCTAAAATATTTTGCATTCAAATAGTTTTCTGAATACTTTCGACATCTTTAGAATACGCGTTGAATTATTTTGAGTTCCTTCAAGTGTTTTGAATTCTGTAGAATTCTACAGGATTCAAAATATTCTAAGAAAGTTAAAGTAATTCAACGTGTATTCTAAAGATTTTAAGTGGATAAAAAATATTCAAAAGGAGGAGTTCAAACGAACTCAAGGTGTATTCTAATGACTTCAAGATAATTATAAAACATTTTTATAACATTCAGTGATATCATTAGAATTTGACGAATTCAGAGTAGTTTAAAGAGTTCCTAAAATTTTGAAACAATTAAGAGAATTCAGATGAATTTAGAAAACTTAGAAGAATTCAGAGAATTCCAAAGAATTCACAGATTTCAAAAGAATTCACAGAATTCAAAAGAATTCACAGAATTCAAAATAAATTTCGATAATTAAAAAAAATGTAGATAATACAAAAGAATTCAGAGAATTTAAAATATGTCACAGAATTCAAAAGAATTCAGACAAATAAAAAATTATCAAAAAATTCAGAATAATTCAGGAGAGTTCATAGAATACAAAAGACTAGCAGAAATTTATATCAATTCCTGGTGTTTTATAATGATTTCAAGAGAATTAAGAAAAAAAACTTTGAAATTTCTGTAGAATTCGTGTGAATTCTACAGAATCAAAAATACTAAAAAGAAAATTTAGAAGATTCCAAAATAATTTAGAGAATTGGGAAGCATTCAGAGAATAGCGGAATAATTCAGAGAATTAAGAAGAATTCAAAGAATTAAGAAGAATTCACAGAGTGCAAAAGAATTTACAAATTTCAGAATTACGGAATTAAAAAAAAAAGTATAGAATTTCAAAAGAATTCAGAGAATTCACTAGAATTTAGAGAATTCAAAAGAATTCATAGAATTGAAAAGATTTCAGAGAATTTGAAAGAGTTCAGGGAATTCAATGAATTCAGACAATGGAGAAGAAATATTTAAGGGCATGTGATACTTCAATCGGGTTCAGTTCCCCCGGGTTTTTCTCCACAAAACTTAAAATTTGTAAGAACTGAATTCGGAGATGCTATAAAATAGAATAACGGACGTCCCCGAACTCTTTTTTTAAGGGATAATAGGAAGAAAAAAATATATTCTGCTAAATAAAATTTTTCTGTATATGCACTATTTGGGGGTTAGGATCGGTTGTCAAGTCTCTGCCATTCCGATAATGTTGGTATCTGTTGTACCGGGTGGCATAGAGGGCGTCCTAACGAGCATAAATTAAATTGTTTATGAAATATATTTTTTGGATTGCCTACAAACAAGCTTAGTTCCGGGACATTAGTTACTATGTTTTATTACTTGTCCTAAGTTTTCGACCAAAAATATTGTGTAGTTTGGAAGTAAAGCTGCGGGCAGAATTGTAACACACATAACCTCAAAATACACACATATTAATCAAATTTAGCAAAATGAAAATTTTTTAATTATTCCACAACAGAAGACTTCGGGGACGTCCGTTAGCATGTTCGCTATCATTCCCCAAATTTTGAAGACAACATCTTTATTATTGTAGGAAAAAAGCCGGGGGAACCTAACACTGCTAAAATCGATCATTGTTTATGTATCACATGCCCTTAAGGTGAACTGTAAAGGTTTCAAGAGAACTGCAAAGAACTTCAGAAAAATTCAAAGGAGCGCAAATGAATTCTAAGAATCGTTTTGAATTCTACAGAATTAGAAGTACTCGAGGGAAGTTAAAATAATTCAACGTGTATTCTAAAGGAAAAGATATCTTCTAAGAATCTCGTTTCTCATTTGCCGTGTGAAATTGCACCATTAATATTCACAACCTCCTGCAAATTTAAAAGTCCTCTTTTACGCACACACCATCATCAGTGACACAAGCATTGTCTTCCATCTAACACATGCTTCCCATTAGTTAATCTTTAATTGTTAATTGCTCATTAATTATTAATTTTACAACAAATTTTTATTATTATTTTCAACTCCATTTTTTATGAAGAATTCGAAAATATAAAAATGTACCTTGAGTACTGGGACACCCTGTATATAGCTAACTATTTTGCACCTATATCGAGGTGCTGCCCTCTACAACTTTTCATTGTTTCCATAGCAACCGCGTCAAAGCGCGTGAATGAATCACCGTGAATGACAAGAATGATTGATTTCTAATAGCATAAAAGCTAATAGAAGACTTTTCCAGAAAAAAATGTATTTTAGAATTATTTAAACAATTTTTGTTTAAACAAATTGTTTAATAAGCGAGATTCGGAAAAACTAATAGTGCCATTTGATTCTACGAAAGAAATTACATCAATAGGGTTGTTTCACAATTTTAGATAAAATCATTTTTTAATACATAATTTTAATCTAAACTCAATGTGCGTTCTAAATTTTTTTTCTGTTGAGTTGTTCAACAGAAAAAAAATTATTAAAAATTGAAGGCGGGAAAACACTTATTCAAGTTGGTGTCACGTGGGTGTCACGTGACTCAGAGGTTCTCATAATTATCAATGTGACGATGTGGCTTTGATGGCAACGATGGAAACTAATGAAACTTATGATAAAGAGCTTATGTCATCTAACCGTTTCATTTTCACTCCTCGTATTTCTGCACTTACGAAATCACTATCACCATAAATATCTCTATTTTCCGGAAATCTGCTATTGGCTTTTACAAAACCCTCCTTTGACATTTTTTTAAACAATATTTTGATACTTCTATTTTCGACGTGCTAATAACCGAAACAAAACATCGGCACAGAAAAAGATATTTGAGAATTACTGACACATAAGCTGTGATTGGTGGAAAATCCGACCCCTTTGACGTCAGAGGGGCCCTCCAATCGAAATCGTGATAGAAAATTCATATTTCAACATTAAATTAAAAATAGTAAACAATACGTAACACATATGTTGTGGGCGTTTTTAAAATTCGAATTTTATCAACTATAAGATCCATTCA
The DNA here is from genome assembly GCA_932066315.1 of Andricus coriarius. NCBI lineage: Eukaryota > Metazoa > Arthropoda > Insecta > Hymenoptera > Cynipidae > Andricus > Andricus coriarius. The sequence goes on from CAKNWT010321368.1 coordinate 13,094, forward strand.
TTGGAAAAGTGATATCTGACTTTGGAAACAACCCTATTATATGCATTTCGCAATTTTTTTGTGGACCCAATTTGTGTCGAAGTATAAATAAAGAATTAAATGTTATAGAATATGTATTTATACTGCATAACAAGTTGGGTGGAAAAAAAATGTCCAATACATGGACTTTATGTAATTTTTTCCGCAGAATCGAATGACACTATTAGTTTTTCCGTAGCTCGCATTTTTAAACAATTTGCTTGAACAAAAATTGTTCAAACAATTTCAAAGTTCAAATTTTTTTCACCAAAATGTGCTGTGGAATTTTAGAGAATTTTTAAGCCAATAAAACGTGTGTTGATAAAAGTGGCACTTACACGGTTATGCCGTGACACCCTAAAATATTCCATAATTGGAAGTCTTGTAATTTAAATGAAAAACAAACTACTTCCGAATTGAAACCTTTTTAAATTTGACTTTTTTATTTGGAACTGCTTCACATTAAGGGAATAACCAAAAATACCGAATAGATAAATTGACGAAGAATAGAAATATCGAATTATAAATTCTCAAATTTGTCAATTTCCAGAATCCAAAATTGAAATATATAATTTTTAAATTATATAATAAACTAATTATAAAAGTAATAAATTATTAAATTCCCTCAATAATTAAGATTCTTAAATCAAAATTTGCCGAAAATATATTTTAATGTAAATAATTCATTAAATAATTAGGTAAATAATGTATTGAATATTTCAAACTTCTTTGAAAAATCTAGCACATCGGGATTGATAAAATAATTTTTAATTATTTTAAATATTTAATCAATAATTTACTAATTATTGAAATTTAAATTTCGCGAATTAAAAAATGTAAGTTAGTTTAATAATTCGTTAATTTAATAGTGTTGAAATTATAAAATTCGATAAATTTAGATTCCTGAAATATTAAAATTCGGGCATTTATTATTCGGTACTTTTATTTTTCATCAATTTTTCTATTTAAAATTTATTTTTTCTTATATTTTTTACGTACTTTAATATTTTACTGCAATGTAAAATTTTATTTCTTCAGATTAACTTTAAATAAAAATAAATATTTTTAATATTTTCAGGGTGTTTGCTGAAATCTAATAGTTTCTTTTCACAGAGCGAAGTTCAAAATTCAAAAAATGATTTCTAAAAAATTATAACTCCTACCGACTGCATTTTTTAAAACGTTTTTTAATTTATTTTTAAATTAATTTTCCAACCAAAAAAGATTGAAAAGAGCATTTAATCATTATTTTTCTCCAAATGTATGTAATGTAATGTAAATGTAATAATTTTTGTTTAATTTTGTAATTTTTCTTCGTGAAAAGTTACCCTAAGAAAAAAATTCCCGGCTATTGCACTTTTCAATATTCAAAACTTTTAATTTAAAGTATTTTCTAACAAACTAAAATTCTTCAATGTAGAATTACAAATAGACGTGTATATTTGTACAATTTCAAATTTAATATTCAAGAAAACATCATAAGAAGTAAAAATTGAATTAAAGTGAAGGGAATCAAAAGTCTAAATTAAATTTTTACTGATTCAACATTTTAGTTTTGAACACAAAACTTTATTATGAAATCGCTAAATAATTTAATTACAATTGTAATAACAAATTATGGAATTTATTTTAAATAATTATGTAAGTAACTACATTTTTGAAAAAAAGATCGTTAAACCGAAAAAAGAAGAAAGTTTAGAAATAATAAATAAAATTTCAATACTTACCTTAGGGTGCCAATTTAAAATGCAATATTTTTTTTCTTAAGGTCTCAGTCAATAAATTTGTACAGTTTGACAAAAAAAAGGCCTCGTATTTTTTGTTTTTTGATATAAAATTTTCTTGAGTTCCTGCAAGACGTTTAAAGTTCTAGGTTCGCTAAATATTTTTGTTAGCTTTAACAGAAAAAACACGTGGTAATTTTTTTGTTTTAAGAAAAAATACTATATGGTGAGACTTTGAAAATTTATTAAATTAGCTCAGATACGACACTTAAGTAATCTAAGTTTCATAAATTCATTGGGTCTTACCTCTGGTAAACAAATAAATATGATAAAGATATTTAATTTTTTTGTAGGGAACATTTTTTAATAACAGATCTTTTGTCTCAAAGCCTTCTTTCGAACAGTACATCACTTAAGTGGAGGAAAATTACATTTTTTACTTTTTTAGCTGAACTGAGGGTTCAAGTGAAAAAATAAATGCGACAAACACATTTTACTTTCTTCTAAGCAACATTTTTTGTCCATAAAACTCTAGCCTAAAACACTTTTTTGGCCAGTAGACCAGTTAAATCTGAATAAAATGACGTTTCCCACTTTTCTAGTTGAACTGCTTGTCGAGAGAAAAAATGAACGTGAAAAAACATTTTACTTATTTATAAACGACATTTTTTGTTCATAACACTTTCGCCTGAAACCCTTCTTTCGAACAGTAGGGGAGAGCGGGGCATGGGCGGAACCCTAACTTTGAGTGAATTTTTTAACATTAATAAAAAATGTTACAGTGTCAAAAAAAAGCATCAATTAAAATGAATATTTAAAAATGAAATTCAATTCGAATAAGAATTTAAAACGAATATCTGCGGGGCAGGCAATGTCATCCAGGTGGGACACAAATGGCATGGTAAACTCGCGAATAAAAACGAGATCGATAACCTGCTTTCCATATCGGAAAAAACTCTTTTAAAACCAGTTGATAAATATTAAAATGCTAAATAAACAAAAGAAAAATAGAATAGTAGTAAATTAATAAAATACATACGTTTTTCATTGGGAGGTCTAGACACATGTTTAAAGTGGAATTGCAAAGTTGATCTAGGTATGCCCAAGGTAGCCAACCGTCGCATTAGTACCTTCTGTCCCGCTTTGAAATTTGTCCCGCAAAGTGTCCCGGAAAATTGAGGTAGCGTCCCGCATTTAGTATGCTTTTTACACAATTTATACTTTTTTGGTAAAAAAATGAATATTCACTACACTATAACTTCACGTATGACTTTAAAAAAGGTACCGAGTAATGCGTAATGTACTAAAACCACCAATGTTTTCCCGTTTATTTCAACAACCTTCCCCTAAAAAAAAAGGTCTTCAGTTGTAAGGTCCGGCCGTCCCGCATTTTGGGTCTATATAGTTGGCTACCTTGGGTATGCCATACTTCGCTGCTGTACCTTTGATAAATTCCCTATTAGTTACACAAACAATGGCCAATTTGAATTGACCATCTATATAACTAAATTTTTCATTTTATTTTTATAATAACGCACCATTTGTTTCTACTTAAAATAATTTACAACTAGACAAATATTTACACCTGGTATTACATCCTAGCAATCACAGAACTGAAACTAAATTTCAGGTTAAAAATCAGCTGTTTTCTCTAAACACAGCTTAGAACAGCGCGAGTGTGACATGTCGTGCCCCACCTTAGGGTGCCGATCTCTGCCCCACCTCGATACTATTTTTATTTTTTAAATAACTACATTTAACTACATGTTTGAGAGAAGTGATTAAAAAAATAAATTAAAGTTCAAATTTCAGACTTTGCAGTAAATCCAGTTTTAAGGACTATTGATACTTATTTTTCCTTAGTTCGAAATTCGATGGCGCATCCGATTTTTATGCTTCAAATTTCAACCACTGGAATTTTATTAAATTTTTTACAAAATAACAAATTAATAGGTTTCAAATACAACTATACAATTAGTAGATGTCATTAAAAAAGAAATTGATTTCTTTTTACTTGTTTTACAAGTTTTTAGAGGGGTGACCAGCTTATCCGCCCTGAAGTCAGTGCTCCCCTTTCCCCTACATCACTTAAATGTCAATAAAATGACATTTCCCACTTTTTATGTGAGAAAAAAATTTTAATTTTTCAAAAACAACATTTTTTGCTTATAACACTTTCGTCTACAACCCCTTTTTTGGCCAATAGACCACTTAAATGTCAATAAAATGACATTTTCCACTTTTCTAGTTGAACTGCGTGCTCCAGAAAAGCAACGATCGTGAAAAAATACGCACTTTTTTATAAACGACATTTTTTGTTTGTAACACTTTTGCCTAAAACCCTTCTTTCGCACAGTACATCACTCAAATGTCAAGAAAATGGCATTTTTCACTTATTTAGCTGAACTGATGGTTCAAGTGGGAAAGCAAGCGCGACAGAAACATTTTGCTTTTTCATAAACAACATTTTTTGTTTACAACACTTTCGCCTACACGCTTTTTTCAGCCAAGAGGCCACTTACAATTTACATGTAGAGTAAAAATATTTTTAAACAGAATTGTTTCTCTGGAACACGCAGTTCAGCTAGAAAAGTGTGAAATGTCATTTTACTGGCATTTAAGTGGTCTATTGGCCAAAAAATGGGTTGTAGGCGAAATTGTTATAAGCACAAAATGTTATTTATGAAAAAGAAAAATGTATTTTTTCACATTCATTTTTTCTCTAGAACACGGAGTTCAGCTAGAAAAGGGGGAAATGTCATTCCATCAACATTTAAGTGGTCTATTGTCCAAAAAAGGGATTTTAGGCGAAAGTTTTATAAACGAAAAATGTTGTTCATGAAAAATTAAAATTTTGTTTTCACATTCATTTTTTCTCTAGATGTACTGTTTGAACGAAGGGCTTTAGACGAAAGTGCTATGAATAAAAAATGTCGTTTATAAAAAAGTAAATGTTTTTTTCACGTTCATTTCTTCTCTGGAACACGCAGTTCAGCTAGGAAAGTGGAAAACATCATTCTATTGACATTTAAGTGGTCTACTGGCCGAAAAAAGGGTTTTAGGCAAAAGTGCTAGGAACAAAAAATGTTTTTTAGAAGAAAGTAAAATGTTTTTGTCGCATTTATTTCTTCACTTGGAATCTCAGTTCAGCTAAAAAAGTGAAAAATGGAATTTTGCTGACATTCAGGTGATGTACTGTTTGAAAGAAGGGCTTGAGACAAAAGATCTGTTATTAAAAAATGTTCCTTGCAAAAAAATGAAATATCTTTATCATATTTATTTGTTTACCAGAGGCCATAGTTCAAGAGAGAAAATTAAAAAAATATATTTTTCATCTTCAATCGCCTTGAGCGGGATCTAAGATACTTTTTTTCGGAAAATAAAGAATGCGGGACATTTTTTTTTCATTTGCAGAAAAATCTCAGGGAGTTCGACCCAATGAATTTATGAAACTTAGATTACTTAGGTGTCGTTTATGAGCCAATTTAATGAATTTTCAAAGTCTCACCCTATATTATTTTTTCTTAAAACAAAAAAATTACCACGTGTTTTTCCATTCAAGGCTAAACAAATACTTAGCGAACCTAGAACTTTAAAGGTCTTGCGGGAGCTCAAGAAAATTATATATATAACAAAAAATATATATATATGTGGCCTTTTTTTGTCAAACTGTACAAATTTATTGGCTAAGACCTTAAGAAACAAATATTGCATTTTAAATTGGCACCCTAACGTACCTGCCTCGAAAAACACTTTTTTCTTAACCATCTCCACTGACGTTATAATTTTTTCTTTTCAATAATCTTTGAAAACCTTCATAAGGATTTATGCGAAAACTAACGATAAATCCTAATTTATTCAATTAATTATTTATGTAGGGACTAATAAAAAGTGAAGAGATAATAAATACACAAATGAACGGGTTCCGAGAATATAATTTCATGAATTATAAAATCTCTGAATTTTAAAATGACAGGATTTTAAATATACCGTAAAACTAAAAATCTCAATCATATCCAAAATTAAAATTTACGGAACTATATAATTGAACAATCATTAAATTCTACAAATTTTTTTGATTCCCGAAATTTAATATTGACAAAAATAAATAATAATTATTTTATATTTCTTTAATAACTAATAATTGTTCATTTTCGTCAAATCTTAAATTTCGAAAATTTGCAAATTGTATGGGAATTTAATATTTCGTTAATTGTATAATGAAAAATTGCATGATTCGTTAAATGATAATTTCGGATATTTTTAAATTGGGGATTTTTATTTTGTGACAGTTAAAAATCTTGTATCGGTATATTCAAGCCCTACCAGTTTATTATTCGTCACTTTGAATTTTCGAAATTTTTTTGCGTTAATTTGTATACTCGGCATCTAATTTTGAATTATTTTTCATCATTTATCATAACTTTTGTACTAATTCTAATATTTAATGAAAAAAATAAAAAGATGTGCAATTTATTGTCCAATTGTAAAATGGTATGATGATGAAAAAATATAGCGACACCCTCGTTCAAGACGCCATAGAAATAAAAGATGATTTTTATGATTTTCTTCCTGAAAATCTTTGCAGCAAGTATTTTAGAGCAGCACTTCGGAGGTTTCAATTATATTCATTTAATTATAATAGATCAATGTTATGCCTCATTAGACTTGTCTAATTATACATATAACTGATCTAGCATAAGAAAATGTGACGCTGTAAGAATAAGTCGCTTTTATATGAATATTAAGTCGCTATTATGAAATTCAAAATTAACACCTTGATTCATAATGAATATAGATTTATTGACATAATAAAGGAAAAAATCAATCAACATTGTATAATTTGTCTACAATTACACTAAAACCTAACCTCAAAAAATAGTGTTTACCCCCGAAGGGCGAAAAACCACAGAATGAGTATTCCGCACGAGGCACGAGCTTCTTGCATTTACGGAATCTGAAGTATACAGCACGAAGTAGTATAAGGAGACCCCACTTCCGTGCGGCCTTTGGACAATTTGGACGCATAGATTCGGACTTAGTTAGTTTGCATCGTTCGCAGCGCCTCTTGCAGAAAAGCGTTGAAATACAAGATTTACAAATGGCGGCGCCAATAGTGTAGGGCGGGTGGAAAGAAACACACACATGCTTATGCCAAAACACAGATTTTGACGAATGTGTATGCCTCCATGTATTAAAATCTGTATGCATGTGTGCATGTTCCCGCAAGAGGCGCTACGAGCAGTGCAAAAACTAAATCCGAATCCACGCGTCCAAATTTTCCGGGAGTGGGGTCTCCTTATACTACTTCGTGGTATACAGGCTGGGCGTTAGTGCTGCGTACTAATTGAAGGCGGTAATTTTGAAGATGCATTCAAATTCATAGGCATAAAACTGATGCCACGATTATTTTAGGTTAGAATTTTCAATAAATAATAAATATTTTTATATATAAATTAATAAAAAATTACTTTGAGTTCATGTTTACTTGAAAGTATAAGTTCCTAATATGGCGATACTCGTATAGCCACAGAATCTAAACTTTCTAGGTGGAGCGATATAGCTGCCGCGTCTAAACGAATTAGCTGCACGAGCAAACCAATTATGGGAGATACGCTGTTTGAGCATGACTGCTAGAATGTTTAGCAAATGGTGATAGATTTATCTCCCAAATTTTCTGTCTGCAGGAGATAGACGGTTTTTATATCATAGCTATCTAGTTTGCAGTCCTACCTGAACTTTATTGCAAATTCAGCTATATCTTCCCAGCAATATATTTCTAGCTAAAACAGCTATACCATTTTTTTCAGTGATGCATCGCGGTATGGGACGAAATGAATTTTTTCGTTCAAAAGGTCTACAGTCTTCAATTTTGCCCCAAGCCGCAATCAATTTTTTTTTAAATTGAAGGGCGCTAAATTTCCAAGAGCACCTTAGTCAGAGATTCTTGCATTTTCATTTATTTATTTATTATATGTTTACTTGAAGTATGAGAAAATCGAGGTTTTTCACAAAATCATTATTTACTCTTCAATAGCGGTTTGCATCTACTGAAAATCATTTTAAATCGATGCAAAAGTACTCCCAGAATACAAATAATTTGATGATTGTCTGTTTTAATTGTTCTAAACAAATGACATAAACAAACAGCCACGTACTGCAATTTTTGTTAAAAAATATTTCTTTGTAGATGAATATCCTTGAAATTATAGTGAGAGAGATTGTTATGAAACATCAACAATTGTAAATGTTGTAAACAATTTTTTTCAAAAAATTGAAATTTTTGTTTCTTCCTTCGTTATTTGAAATTATGTAGATATTCGGAAAAGTGATATATGTTTGATTATGTGTGTTCAAGGACAACAATTTTTGATTTTGTAAGCAAATTAAATAGGTAAACATAAAACTTTGTCCGAGAAAATAATTTTTTTTGCACTGAAACTGCTCCGAATGTTTGTGAGAGAGATTTGCAGTAACCAGAGAAGAACAAACTTTTTTCAATAAAAATTACAATATTGGCAAATACATACGAATCCTTTTTGCAGGCCGAAAAGGCCACAGTTTTGTATTTACATATTTCATTTGCTTACGATTTGTATTTCAAGATATATAATTGAACCTATATTCTTTTTCAATTATGTCTGCAGCAATTTAAATGATAAAGGAAAATCCGAAATTGAAAAAGCACCAATTCCACAATTTTCAAAACAAATTGCATTTAACGTTTTATACAAAAATTGTTACTGACAATGACTCTCACGATAACTAACCATGTTACACCGGGCTCCCGGTCTAACATGATTGTTAGTACAAGAGTTACGGTATCGTAGCCATTAGAAAAGTGCATGGGCCCCTGAATAACACATTTTCTTAAAAATGAATAAATTATTAATAAAAGGTATTAAAAATAAAGTATCAGTATTAAAGTTAAGGAATATTTATGAAAGTTGCTTCAAATTGGATAAAAAAAAATGACAGATTTAGGATACGAAATCATCATGTAGAACATAACCTCAAGAATTGTTCAAAATTCATTTAATTTAAAAGGTAACGTTGTGTATTACCTTGGCGAAAGTATCGGATAGGAATTCATTCCGAACCAATCCGAAGTCTTTCGAATCATTCCGGAATCTGTATCCGAATCAATCCGAGTTAATTCGAATCAATCCGAAAAAAATTACATTTGGTTCGATCCAAATCGGTCAAAAATTAATCCGACTCAATCCGGTTCAACCCGAACTTCCAATCCGAAACAAATTTTCAATCCGAATGAATCCGAACTCGGGTCGACAGAGTCGGATAAAGATTCCAGAATGATTTGGATTGGTTCGGAAGGAAAACCTATCCAGAACTTTCGCCAGTGTAAAGCGATTTTCTGCAAGATTTCATGCAATTTTTGCACCTGAAAGGTCATTTGACATTCTGCAATAGTAGGAAGGAGAAGTTATGTTTTCGCGACAGATAAGGAACCCGGCAAGAAAAGAAAAATTCAAAAAAATTCAGAATTTTAATTCCCATTAATACTTAAATTTTCCTCCATCAAAAGTTCCACCAACGAATAGAAAAAAATATGCCCGCTGCACGGGCACAGTCTCATTGTGCGCATGCGCGCGGCTCGCTTCGCTCGCTAGTTTGAGCGCGCCTAGGGCGCGCGACTGTTGGTTCTCGCGCTTCGCGATCGAGAATATATTCATGGTATTTTTCACACATTTGTGCACAGACTTTTTAAAATTAAAGATCAAAGCGTTAACAACTGTAATTTGATGATTGTGAATTCTCTTTTATTAAAGCTCCTTCGGCCTTGACCTCTATCTGGTACTGCTTATTCAGATATTGCGAAATAATGTACAATTTTCATTTTTCATTATGACATTAATATTTGCTCTTTACTTAGCACTAATTTTTATTCTCAGTTGTCCTGAAAATGCGCCCAGTTGGAGCGCGCAAATCAAAAACCGTGATTCAAACGCATCATAAAATACAATCATAAAGTGAAATTCAACATGTTTTTTTCGATTTGCTTTTAAAGAGGGTTCTCAAAGCACCTACGGCCTTGACGATTACATTCTCATTGCGATACTCGCGCTTCGTGCTCAACAACTAGGTTATACAGATAATTGCTTTTGAACAAATTTTGAGATGTTTTTTGGATGAGCAACTTCAGTCTATTCATTTTTTTCTCATAGCTTGTGTTGTTTGTTCAAAAATTTTATTTTTTTTATTTTTAATGTTGTTTTCACGAATAAAACAAAAACTACGAATCCTATCAAAAAGTAATTCATAACAAATTTGTAGATCTTTTTTAGGTGCACGACTTTTCTCTCTTCATCTTTTTTTGTATCTTGCATAGTTTGACAGAAAAATGGAGTTTTTGATTTTTTATTATTTTTAGTACAATCAAAATTTGAATTTTGGATTTTTCGAAAAAATTTAAAAAGTTCTTATGATAATTGTGTACATCTCTCAAAAAGAAACGTTTTCCTCCTCTTGACTTTTTTTCATATCGTGCGTTGGTCGGCTTCAAATGTTAGTTTTCGTTTGTTTCTTTGGATTTTGAAAATGCTATAACTCTGACAATTTTGATTTTATCGAAAAATGTCATCAGGATAAATGGTTTGTCTTTTTGCGTACTATTAATAACCGCACATAGAATTTTCAAATATTAAAAAAAAGTGGTCTCAAAAATTTTCAAAATGTGCTCACTGATTGAATTTCTATCCAAAATATCTGGTTAACGAACTCGACCTTCATTTTGGGGCCCTTAAAAAGTTTATCAAAGGCTGACTCGATTCGACAAATCCTTCAAAAGTTAGCGTGGCTACAACATTCAGGTAACCATACAGACATACAGACAGACACCGACAAAATGTTATGATTTTCGGAATCTGTGAGTGCCGAAACGTAAAGATCCGTTAAAAACCAGAGATCGAAAATTTGAACGATTATATTACACTCTCATGAATGAGAATGTAAAAAAGCAAACCCTATTCCTTTTAATCGACTGAGAAAAATTTAATGAAAGTGTATTGGGAGGAATTAAAAAGTGGAGGGATGCAAAAGAAAGAATAGAAAGAAAGAGAATGTCACTCTGAAGACACAAAAGCTAGTCCTTTTAATCGACTCGGAAACTTTTATTATCTTTTGATTGGACTTGGATTCTGCCTTATTCTTCAGAGATTCTTGTTAATTTTTTAATGGTATTTTGAAAAAGAACTTAAATAGAGCGTGTACGGAAAAACAATTATAAAACAATCGCACAAAAAGACCCGTTGTCTGGGAAAATAATATTTTACTTTTTGACATTTGAGAGACGCGTCTTCTTATAACGGCCCATTGAGTTAGACTGGCATCATCATTGGCATGAGAGATTAGAAGGAATTAAAATAATCGGAAATAAAGAATGTAAGTATGGAATTAAAAAAAACCATGAGACGTGTGTCTACTGCTCGCATTAAGAAGAATTAAAATGGAAAATATGTTCGCCTGCATGGAACACCACACAACTGGCAATCGTTAAGGAAATAGAAAAGAATTGGTTTCGGAGATAAACCTATTCTTTCGTTGGGCAGTTCTTCCGATGGAAAATTAGCACATTCAAAAAAATTAAATAATGCACACTCTTTCGTTTAAATATGAAAATATTAATTTTTCTCTATTCTTCTCTTCTTACCGGGAAGAAAATCATACAACAAATTAAGAATTTCCTTATTTTCAATTCATCACCCTTTTCAGATTATTCAGGCTATAATTTTTTAACAAAGTACTTACATTTTTGTTTGAATTCTTCGCTTATCTAATCAAACAAAAATGTAAATACTTTGTTAAAAAATTAAAACCTAAATAATCTGAAAAGAATAAAGAATTAAAAATTAGGATTCTTAATTTTTTGTAGGATTTTTTTCCTTATCTGTCACGAAAACATAACATCTCCTTCCTACTATTGCAGAATGTCAAACAACCTTAAAGGTGCAAGAAATGCATGAAATCTTGCAGAAAATCGTTTTAATACACAACGTTACCTTAAATTAAATGTAGTAGTAGTATAAACGTTTATTCTTCAGCCTGTTGGCCTTCAAAAATGGACTTGCTTACACTTTCCATTTTTACATAATTTTCCTTAATCTAAGCCTTAAAACTAACATACATCCATACCTTATCTCTAGGATCGCACGCTCTTCTCGCCTTGCCTTCCTCGCCACGCTTCGCCTCGCTCGCATGTCCCTACTCTCTGGCTTCCATGTCTATTACCTAATGCTTATCTACTATTTACAATATTTACATCCTACTTATATCTACTTTCTCTCTTATTTACAATCTTTCCTTCTCCATTCCTCTTCCTCCTTCCTTCTCTTCTTCTCCATCCTACCCAACACTCCCTTCACCCATGCTACTGCCCTTTTGTCCCCCCTTTCATGCATCAATACCTCCATGCTCATTCCACTTCTTTCCACCTCTACACATTCCTCCAGCCAGTGCTCCACTTTTCCATACCCCTTCCCACACAATTGACACATCCTCTTTTCCCAAGAGAGCCAGAATCTATTAAAATCCTCCATGCACCCACATCTCATCCTCGCTATAAGCTCCTGACTTTATTTCTCTCCTTTCTCACACAAATATTGCGCTCTCGACCTTGGCATAATCCACACATAGTTCCCGTTAAACCTTGATTCTCTTATTCTCTCTTCCCCTGCTGTCTTCTCTCTCTCCATGCCGTTTTTCTTAACCACCTCATATACCTTCCTTCCTTCGCCATGCATCCTTCTCACTTCATCCATCTGTAATCCATTCGCTCTAAAATACTTTTCCCTTTCAGCTTCCATCCTCCCACCCCCTCTCCTGTTCTCCTTCTCCCACCAACACTCTCTAACCAGCTTATTTCCCCCCTCTTCCAAAAATTTCTCCTCATATTTACACGCCCGACTCCCAGCTATAATCCCTATACTCGTTCTCCCCGTCTCCCTCCTGACAATATAATTAGGCGTGTTCCTTGCCAACCCCAATGTCCACTTTACATACCTCTCCTGTGTCCTATTTACCTCTTCACTTTCCTTCCACCCCCAGACCTCTACGCCATACAATAGCACACTCATCACTAGCGAGTCAAACAATTTTATTCTCCTTTCAAAATCATCTGCAAATAACTTCTTTCTCAACCCCCAGACTTGCCTCATCACAACAATTCTTCCACTCAAAGGTATTTTGTTCAATTTGCCGTTTTCTTCTTGAGGTTATGTTCTACATGATGAAATTCGTATCATAAACCTGACACTTTTCATCCAATTTTGAGGAATTTTGTTGAATGTTCTTCAACTTTAATACTGATACTTCATTTTGAGTATTTTATAATAGTAATTTACTTATTATTAAAAAAGTTTCTATCGAGGGGCACTTGTTCCCCTCGAAATAGCTATACGATACAGCTCTGTCGCACTTACACACATCACGTTTCGTAAATGAGCACTACTTTACTATATTGCTTGTTCCCTTTCTACATGCCGATTTTTGACGATAACGGGCAAATGACTGTTAATCCCACGTATTACCACGGTCACATTTGTCATGCCCAGGGTTGCGTACGTAATATACCTTAGGTAATTTACGTAGTTTTTTACATGTAAATTACTTACGTAATTTACGTACCTAGTTTTTTACATGTAATTTACGTTTTTAAGATATCGACTGCGCTTATATAGAAAATAAACACCTCATTCTTTAATACACCGCAGACACTGACTGACTTGCTTGATAGCCCTAAATTTATTAAAAAATGTTTAGAGGTGGCAGACCCAGAAATTCCTTTTGGGAGGAGTTAAATTTTATTTCAAAGAGGGAAAATGACAAAAATGTTATTTTTTGCCCTGGGTGCAATCTTTTGATTTACTCATTTTTTAAATTTTATAAAAAGTAATTCATTTAATCTCGCACGTAATGCATTTCGGAATAAGTGAGTTTATATTATGCTCTTTGCCCTCACTCGCCACCGCCTCCCACCATTCAAGTCCGCCATTTTTTACGTATAATACGTATTATACCTACAAAAGTTCGAGTACACGCGCGCGCACGCCAGGAAGATCCGCCTACACCTCGACCCAATCAAATAAAACCGACAGAGGATTTGGCGACCTCAAGAAGGTATTCATACGTTGGTTCAGTGCATAGAAAACTTATTCTGTGAATTTGACTTTGGATTGACCTTCATTGTGACCTGGTGGGTGTGAACGGACACCGAATTTGGATTCAGCGACTCCAGAAACGTATAAACAGATAGGTTTTGCAGAGTAGAAAGCTGATTTTGTAGATTTGACCTTGAACTGACCTTGACATTGACCCGATGGGGTCAAATATGATCCCGGATTCGGATTCAGCGACCCCAAAAACATATACATCTTGTCGTTTGGACCTTCCGCACTACTATTTTTTCGTAGGGCAGTGTGGGCTGTGTAATCGCAGATTCCTCAAAAATCGGGGACTTCTAAAGCCCATAACTCAAAAACTAATAATAGGATTGACTTGAGCCCATAGATACTTTTGTTCAGCACGCCAAGAACATCACTTTCTGAAATTTTCAGCCAATTTGACGGACTGATTTTTTCCATTGCTTTTGTGCGGG
>CAKNWT010321379.1:0-10793 GCA_932066315.1 Andricus coriarius
TTAACAATTATTAATTTGACACAAATTTACTGATTGATTATTCATTTTAGAACAGTGAAAATGATAATGTGGATTTATATTTTTGAAACAGAATCCTTTGAACTGTTCAATTTACAGGAGTTTAATATTTAAAAATTTGCAGTTTAACGACATTCAATTAAAAAATTTACACTTAAAATTTGTTAAAAGCTTCCATTTTATACGCGTAAATTATTGAACGTTTGAATTAAAAAATTATTAAACTTCAATTATAAAAGTATAAAATTCAAGAATTCCATTATGATTGGTTTAATTTCCAGTTCAGGTTCGGTTACTTCAAATGAAAAAATGTTCAGCTTCCACGAGTTCGAACTTTTTAATTTCAATGATAGTGATCAATTTTTGCGATCCGGGAAATGTGCGGGAATTATTTTTTTTTCTTGATTAAAACGTCCACCTTGATTTTTGAATAAAGAGCAGTGAGCATTGAGCATTAATATTTTTTTTACAGTTGGAAAATGGTATACCAATTGAGAGCTGGTTTGCTGATCGTTCAGATAGCGAACTGATGAAGCTGTTACCTTTTCTAGAAAATCTTGTACATTGGGTAAGTTCTTGAATTAAATTTCTAATTTATCAGAGTGTCTACCTGACCGCGAAAAGGTCGGGAATTTTGTTCACCCGGAAATGACCGTGAATTTTATTCAGTTACTGGGATTTTTCATTCGATTTTACTAAAATAAATATTGAAAGTTTTGATATTTACTAGTCTCAGTTTGTTCAATCACGAAATGAAAAATAAAAATACTTTATTGTCGATCATGACGATAATATAAGTGATGTGTTTTAAAATTAAAATGTAAACATTTAATTATGATTGGGAAAAGGGACCGATTTCATATAAAATCGAGCAGTCTGACGCTGGTGATACCACGGAATTGTTGGGGCTAAAATATATTGTTTTTCAATGCAAAATATAAGAGACTTATTTTTAGTTTTTTACTAAAAAAATTAAGTCATGATCTCAGGGCTAATTTAATATTTAGCACATTTAGGTGAATTATGAAAAAAATGACGAAAATTTTCTTTAAAAAGTTGTATCTTGGCAGCTTGTAGTGAAATCTACACTCTTTTAAATTCCCTGAAGAAATATGAAATTAAAAAAAAATGGCCAAACTGACGCACATTTAAAAAAATACAATAAAAAGTGAATTTTCTCCAAAAGGCCACTTTTTATTTTATTTATTTTTTTAAAGATTCATAGTAATATGGAGGATATATCCTGTGAGTTTGTTCATCCTCTAAAGTATCCCTTCATATAGAACAACTTTTTTTTATATTAAAAAATAATTTTTTCAAAATATCAGTTATTTTTTTTAACATTCTTTGTTTTATTTCTTAAAGAGCTAAAGTCATATATTTATAAATTATATAGTTACAAAATTTAGAAATAACAGATCTTTTAGATTTTAAAATAAAAAGTATGCTGAACTTATGTTTATATCCATTTTCATATTTAAAATCTAAACTCTGTAACTCTATATTCTGTAAATTGACACTTAGAAATATTCTGAAATTTACGAAGTTATAAGATTACAAAAGTAACGGAAAATTTTACGAATTTCTTTATGCATTTACATAACGGCAACTTAAATTTACGAAATTTTTAACTGAATTTTCAGAAATTTTTCATAAAATTACGAAATTGTAACGGAATTTTCGTACCTTAAATTACGAAAACAGTTTCCTAATTTTCTGTTACATGTAATTGCACAGAACTTACGTTACTAGAAACGTAAAATTTATCTGTTACAAGTTTTGGAATTTCCAGATACAATGTATCAGAAAATTGCGAAAATATAATTACCGAAACAAAAAATTTCCGAAAATTTAAATTAATAAATAAAAAACTAGCGCAAATGTTCATTAACGAAATCTAAATATTCCGAAATGATTACATTTCCGAAATTACATAAATAAAACACATTGAATTTAAGTATTTTTTGTTTTGTTAGGAATTTGAAATTTGTGTATTTAGAAATATCGGGAATTTTTCTAATCTGAAGAATTCACTAATTTTGTAATGTTGAAATTTGAGGATTTTGAAAGTTCTGGTTTCAAAGTTTCGGAAATTTCTCACTTTTTTCAGTTTTATGAAATTTCACTTTCGAAATATTTCAATTTTAGTACTAATTATTTCAGGTAGTCTTATTTTTTTCGGCAATTTGAAACTTCGAAAATTTGTTAGTTCGGTAATTATATTTTCGGTATTTTTCAACATTCGCGATTTTTATTTTTCGGCAAAATGATGTCATTTCATATTATTTTAGCTTCTTAGAGACATAAAAGTATGAATATTTAGAAAAAGAATTGATATTTTGAAAAATTTATTTTATATTAAAAAAATGTGAGTTTCTCTACATGAAGGGGTAGTTTAGCGAAGACAAAACCATTTAAGTAATTTAAACAAATTCATAGTTTCTTTAAGGGATTTAAAATAGTTTAGATTGCACTACAATCGGCCGCAAATAAAAGAAAATTATGTGAATTAGTTCAAGAGAAAATTTTAATTCATATTTTCTTAATTCACCTACATATTCAAGTAGTCCTAAGTTCATGGAAAAAATTTGTTGGTAAAAAACAAAAAATACATGTCTCATATTTTCCCTTGGAAAACAAAATATTTCAACCCCAAACAATTTCGTGACTTGAAACTTTTAAACAGGAAATTTTCGAAAAGAATGATACTTTTGAGCTGGAATAAGAAATTTTCCGAAATAATTGTATGCAATTCTAAATTTGATGAGAGAATTATGAAAAAAACTGATTCAGATCTGCAACAAGGACTTTTTCAAAAGAATTATAATTTTGACTTGCAAGAGGACATTTTTGGAGGATATTTGTTATTCTGACTTAGAACAGGGAATTTTCCAAAAGAATTAAAATTCTGAGTTTTGGCATGATAATTTCAGAAAGAAGTATAATTCCCAGACCGAAAAAAAAAAATTGACCAGAAGAAAACCGGAAAAATAAATTATCTCTCGGGTAGACACTCTGTTTATACATATAACATAAAATACGACTCATTATTAAGAAATGACTAATCAATTTAAATTACATTCAGGGAGGCGATGTTCGACCGCACATCAGAGAGCAGTTTCGTCTCTTCAGTTTTCTACCACCCGATTAATTTAAGTAAATTATAAAAACATGCTTTAGACCGAATCGAGAGCAGTTTTGCTATTAATCTGTTCATTTGGTCACAATCGTACTTTAGGATAATCGTAGAATTCCCTAGAGCGAAATCGTAAGAATTATTTCCAGGTTGGGTCTAACGACGAGTCTCTCTTTAATTAGAAATTATAATTGATCGTTATAAAAACAACCCTTGAGGTGTAAACATAATTTAATAAAAAAATTAGCATTTAGAGAAGAAATCGAATCTATCGTTTTCAGTTATCTATTGGAATTCTCGTCGTTAGGCCTTATCGAGAAAGATTCGCAATATTTAAAAAAGTTGATTATGAAGAATAGGTGCTTACGAGGTGAATATCTAACGGAATTGTGTAACCAATGCCATTATAGGTTTTAAAACTCGAGTTTTTTTTTAAACGAATCGACTTTTATAGAAAAAACTTTTTATTTTCTCAATCATTGAATCATTTTCATTTTTATCATTATTCTAATCGAAAACTAATTTCTGAGAAATGCACCTCGTACAAATGTAGGTTATTAATGAATCTTTAAAATTAATTTACGTACTGACTAAATGTCAATCCACAAAGACAAGAGTGTTGCAAACACACTCTTTAAAACTTCCGATACCAGCGACACGTTTTAACAATATTTTAATGATTGTTTCTTTTTATAGTGTATAATGTTCGTTCTACAAAAAACGTACTTTCGTGTAGCGAGCAGGATATTTTTTTAAAGATATGACATCAAATTGTCGTTCAGAAACGACAGAAAATATATGATTTCAAATGCTTGTTTCTGCCTCCTAAAAGAGCCACATAATTTAATCATATTCACAAAAGTAGAAAATTACTTTTTCTTTCGAAAGCTGTGCATTTTTATTTTCTATTTTATTACGAGACCAAGGAACTACAATCAGTGTCAATTAAATCTTTAGTTGCGTGTGAATTTCTTAACGCATGGCCGATATTTGCACACTTGAGTGGCATTTAGCTAACGCTTTTTTTCATAAGCGTTACGCTCTTTTCTAGTTTTTATATATTTTAGTGATACAGAATAAGACGCGCGGATCACGTGAATTTCACGTAATTTGGCAAGTGATGTACCTTTTTTGTTCAGTTAGTTTTCGTTTTACTTTTGTCTTGTAAATTGCCTGCGCAAATTCATTTACTCAAATCCAATCTATTCGATAATATTACGCACAATGTGCTCTAGATCTTTTCACAATTTTTTTGTTAATTTTTATATAATCAAAATAGTTGAAACAAACATGAAATAGTTTCTAGAATAACTTTCTTGTAACCTGGGAAAGGATCAGCCATAAGATAAGGAAAAGCGAAGACGGAAGTTAATATTGCAGGGTAGCCGTTGGATCGGGATACCGGGAAATTTTACCAATTTTCATCAGAAAAATCTGTCCAATCACTTGCAATGTAAAATAAGTTCGATTTTAACTCTTTTAATTTCAAGTTCAATTTTTAACTTTTTTAATTCTGAAATCATTCAGTTTACAATGCCTAATTCTAAAATCTTTAACTTTAAAATTTTCCAATTTTATTCTTTTATTTTTAAGCGTACATTTTCAATTAAAAGAATTTTAAAATGTAGTTTTAAAGAACTTGAACAATTGGAAATTAAAAGCAATTATATTTGATGTTAGTTCTTTTTTGACTTCTGGTCTTATATTTTTTATACTTTTATTTATAAGATGTCAAAAAATGCCAGCTAGTTCCACTTGGATTGGAACCCTGGTCGTCACAATAACTTCAAATTAATAAATTCATAATTAAACGCTACTATTCATTTTCAAATTCTATTGAAATATTGTTTCGGTCTAAAATATATCGTTTTTAATACATTCAATTTCAAATTTTTGAGTTAAAAAAAGAAATTGTAGAAAAAGATTGAGCAATTTTTTCAATATTTAGAAATTTTTGAATGTTAATTTGAAATAAGCGATTGTAATTTAAATATTCAAAACTAAACAATATAAAACCAAACAGTTTCAAGAGAATAAAAATATTTTCTTATGACTCATAGGACCATTTTTTACTTAAACATATTTTTTTTAAACTTCAGGAAAAATTCGAAACATTATAAAGTTTTCGAATTAAAATTTAGAAGCTTTTTTGAGGATTTTGAATGGTTTAAAGATAATACAAAAATGTTCTTAAGATTCCTGGGGAAAATTTTTATGATTTGTTTATATTGAAAAATTAATTTTTAGAGAATATTGAAAAAGATTTCCAAACTTGTCAAAGAAGAATCTGGAAGATTTTAAGGCAATTTTTTTAATTTTGCAGGATAAAAAAATGTTGAGGAAAAATTCGATTTATTTTTAAAGTTATTTAAAAGATCTGAACAATTGCAGTAATAATTTTAAATTTGAAAAAATTGAAAACAAAATCTGGATTTTTAGAGATTTTGAAATAAAATTTTGAAATGTTTAAAGATGATCAATTTTTTTTAAATCGTTCGGTTTTTAATGTTTCTAACTCAAAATTGTTTAAAATTATATAATTTTTTTAAAATTAAAAATGTACTGATTCATTCTTCAATTTAAAGCATTGGAAATGATAGCGTGGATTAATAATTTTAACCACAAATCTTTAAACAAATTTATAAAAGTTTGAAATTTGAAATTCCGCAGTTTAACGGCATTTAACGTAAAATGGTGCAATTGGAAAATGCTAAAAGCTTCTATTTTATACTCGTAAATTATTGATCGTTTGAACTAAAAATTTCAGAATAAAAATTGTTCTAAGTCTGAATATTTAATTTTTTTATTTCAAAGGAGTTGAACTTTAAGTGCTTAAATTTGCAGTTCAGTTTTGGTTACTTCAAGTGAAAATATTTTCAACTTGAAGAGTTCAAATTTTGTAATATCAATAACAGTGACAAATTTGTACGAACCGGGAAATTACCAGGATTTTTTCCCCCCTCGATTAAAACGGCCACCCTGCATTGTCAATCTTTTCAATTTAAACTAAATCCGAATTTCGAAGGTTTGTAATTTTTAGTGTATTCGAGTTTGGAAACAATTCCCTTTCTGCGATTACCTAGTCTTATGAGCTCAGCGAACGATTGTAAATCCGAAACTGCGAAAGTTGATGGATAATAGAAAATATGCCGGGTGTAGTAAAGGTGTGCCGGTTAAGACAAACGGTATTCTAGAATTTCCGTTTGCATCGGATGAGTCACTTCCAAGTACAAAGCGAATCTCATTGCTTTAGACTTTGAAGCATAAGCTTCACTTGAATTGTTATTCGCACAGACAATTTAGAAATTTGCCTTTTTAAATCGAGGGCTCGAATCCTGATTTAAAAAGTTAGCAATTTTCCACATAATTTTACCAGACTTTGCGATGTCTCGTACATATAAAGTAGATTTATTAGTTTTTCTAGTTCGTTTCAAGTGCTTTTATAATATAATAAATCACACACGTTCAAATATTCGCGGTTCTGAATGAAGCGTCGACACAAGTATGCCATATAATACAATTATACGAACCTTAATAACACATAATTATAAATAAATGCAAATTGAGTGGAAATATTTATCTGAAAAGTCAATCCTATCGATAAACTGGAAATTCTTTTTGTTTGAGAATTTTCAGTTTTATGAGCAATTTAGAAGGAGGAAATTTGAAACTGTTTAGATGAATCTTTTCACTTATGCGTGTAAAGGTGTAAAATTACTTGTAATCCGTAGATAGAAGTTCATACTCACAAACTAGGAGATTGACAATGTCAAAATTGTACAAAATTTCTCTGTAATATCCGGGATTTTCGAAAGAGAAGGATGTCGACTTCAGAAAAAAACAAGCTCTTGTTTATTAAATTTGTAGGCTTTGTAATTTCAAGGCCTTCAAATTTGAACTATTGATTTTTAAAACTTTCACAATTTGTGCAGTATTCCGGTTTTATATTTTATATACATGTGACACAGAAAATTAAAAATCCTCTGACTTGTCGACACCTTTTGAAATCTCGAAAAACTGCGGTGCGGAGGAAATTATTTAAAAAAAATGGTTTTGGAACTAACTAGTCGATCTCGCTCCAGAAAAAAAATTGTTATAGCTGTTACATCTGTCCTAGCACATAACTAGATAATACGTATACTCTTATCATGTGCATACATCGCGGATGTTTTAGAATCGTAAAATAATCTTAGATGTGAAATAGACTCAAAACAGAATTTTTACTTGCGAAGTAAAAAAAAAACATACGAGGCAATCTTATGTGTTAGCAAATGAATCTGAAAAATGTTGATGGACTTTTCTATTATTTCTGTTTATTTTTAATTTGTTTAAAATGTTTTGTCGACGCATATTATACTTTATATTTTTTCATTTATATCACTTTCTACTTTATTTTTTTATAAACCCTCCTTTTTATTTAATTTTAGATCAGAAGATGTGAATGGTATTTGAGCTCTATTGAATCCTTTTTAACAGATTTAATGAGATTTACAATTTTGGTTTGTCATTTTTTGATTATTTTAAATATCCAGGGATCACAGTCTTTTCCCCTTTCCCATAAATTCCCTACTACGAATTCATTGGATGGTTACTAATTTCCCAAATAGTATTTGCGAATGGTGACCAGTTTTCGAAAAAATCAACTTTGACTATGTTCAATTCTCTTTAATTTGCAGCAATTAAATTTTCAATTTTTGGAAATTCAATTATCAATTTTCAACTTTCTTCATTTTTAAACAGTTGCACATTTAATTGTTTAAAATGGAAGAAAACTGAACATTCAATTGTTGAAAATTGACGAAAATTTAATTTTCAACTATTGAAAATTAAGAAAAATTAAAAATAAAAGAAAATTGAACATTGAGTTTTCGACAGCGGAATTTGCTTCAATTTCCCAATGTTGAAAATTCAATTGTTTAAAGTGGAAGAAAACTGAAAATTCAATGATTAAAAATGGAAGAAAATGGATTTTTCAACTGCTGAGAATGGAACAAAATTAGTAATTGAATTATTAACAATAGAAAATTTTAATGTTGAAAATGGAAGAAAATTAAAAATGAAAGAAAATTAATAATTGACTTTTCAATAGTTAAATTTTCTTCAAATTTCAACAGTGGAAAATTCATTTCTTTAAAAGGGAAGAAAACTGAAAATTCAATTATTGCAAATTGAAGACAATTGAATTTTCAAGTGTTGAAAATAGAATGAAATTGATAATTGAATGATCAACGATATAAAATTCAACTGTTGAAAATTGAAGACAAAATTGATAATTAAATTATTAATGTTGGAAACTGAAGAAAATTTAATTTGAAAATTTAAAAATGAAAGAAAATTGAACATTAAGTTTTCAACAGTTTATTTTTCTTTAATTTTCAACTGTTGAATTCAACATGGGAATTTAATAATTAACCAATTTAATCCATAATACAACATTTTTGAGAAAATACCACTTTTTCGAAAATGGGTCACTTCTGGCAAATAATACTACAATGGACTCTCAGTAGGGAATTTATGAGAATTAAAAAAAATCCCAACTCTGATCATCTCCTTATTTATAATATTATTATCCATTTTTTTTTAATTCTCTAATTATTTACAGTATTTTAAATAATTAATTGAAAAATTATTTTAAAATACATTTCTTATAAAAAGATTATTTCTTCTTTTCCACATATAAAAATTAATGTTTAATCTCCCATATTTGTTCCCTTTTTCGTGAAAAAATTACCCTACTCCCTTTTTTGAGCTCCTTTTGCACTGTGATCCCTGAATACCATTCAGAAGTCTTAACCCGAATCTTTTATATTTCAGAAAACTTGTGTTTGATGCAAGTTCCGAATGAATGCAAAAAAATTAATTATAGAGAAATTTATATTTTAAGAGTTAGTTGACGCGAACGTGATTTCGAGCTTATTAAAAAAAATAAAAAAATGATAGAGAATTATGTAAATCCCTTTCGTGTTTTCGTCTTGTACAAATTTTAGGAACTATTTGTTTAAAAATACAAATTGTATATAATTAAACGTTTATGTAATTTATGAAAAATTAAAATTTAATTAATAAGGACTATATTTTCGAAATTGTAAATCGGAAATATAGAATGTTTTTGAAATTATAATAACCAGCACAAAAGGGGTCTTTTTTAATTAAAGGAAATTAAATATTAGTTCTAACAAGGCACAAAAATGTTTTTCTATGATAAAAAGAGTTCGTGTTTACTTAAATCTTTACATTTGGATCCATATTTGATTCTTCTATTTCCATTTTATTACTGTTTAATTATGTTTATTTAAATCTGTTTTATGTAAATACCAGTGACCAATTTTTAAAGATCCTTTACAGTGGAATAGGATTGTTTCGTAACTCGTGTTGTAAGTGCGATCCAAAACTCATGTTTTTAAAATAAATCGCGACCACGTTGGACTTGAAGAGTAAATTTACAAGTTCGAAAACTGTTACGACTGAAAAAATTGTAAAAGACATAATAAATGTTTAAAATATTAAGACTCAGTTGAATCATTTTAAAAAAGTGATGTTTTTTTAGGGGCTTTTTCAAGTTTCTTTGTTTTTGAAAAATATTAAGAATTTCTGCACCATCAATTTTGTAAATCAAAATGTTTCTCAACATGAACGTAAAAGAGAAAATGTTATTTGTAAATTATTGTTTAATATGGGGAAATAATTATGTTATTTACGAAAAAATTTGTAAACTTTTTAATAACTTGAAGAATACTTGAAGGACATTACATTTTTTTTTTAGGATTTCTGGGAAAATTTTAAATGGTTTAGGCTTTATTTTAAAAGATTAATTTTAAGTTTTTAAGATTTAGAAATGTGTCGAAAGAGAATCTGGAGGATATTAAAAAAAAAATTTATTTTGCAGGATTTACATTTTTTGTAGGAAAACTGAATTATTAAGGGTTTCAAGAGAATAAAAAAATTCTTAACATTCCTGGGAAAATTTTGAATGAATTGTTATTTTCAAAAATGAATGTCAGATAAAAATTGAAGAAGATTTCCAAACATTTCATATGATTTCCTAACGTTTCGAATCAGAATGTAGATTTTAAAGAAAAAATTTTCAGCTTTCAAGATAACAATTTTAGAAATAATTCGATTAAGTGGAAGAAATATTTAGAAAAGTTTTGATGAGATTTTTCAATAATTATAAACTTGAAAAGATTTAAAACTTGTTTTAACAAAATGTAGATTTTTGAAAGTTTGAAAAGAAAAAGTTTGGAAAATTTTTAAAGGTTTCAAAAAACATGAAAAAAATTTCTTTAGATTCCGAAGAAAATTTGAAACGATTTTTTATTTTGAAAAATTGGTTTTAAGAGAATATTTGAAAAGATTTTAAAACATTTAAAATGATTTCTAAAATTGGCAAAGGAGAATCTGAAAAAATTTAGGTTTTTTTTTCTTTTGCAGTATTTGTTAAAGTTTTAGGAAAAATATGAAGATTTTTAATTAATTTTTTTTAAATATGAGATTTAAGAGAAAATTGAGAAAGATTTCAAGTGATTTCCTAAAATTTAAAAAAAGAATTAAAGTTTTTAAAGCAAAATATTTCAATTTGTCAAGATTTAAAAAAATTGAGTAAATTCAAGAGATTTAAAAAGATTCAAAAATAATTTTT
>CAKNWT010321380.1:6712-20811 GCA_932066315.1 Andricus coriarius
ACCAAGCATTGAGGTGTAGGCAAAAATGATAAAAAGAATCATAGATTTTTTATTATTTTAAGTGCAAACTTAAAAAAAATCTAAATTTATAATATAATTGATTATTTTAGTTTAGAATTTATTATATTTAAAAAATTTAGTTTCGGTTAAAGAAAAATTTTCTTCTTTACATATCATTGTTTTCGTTGTCAAGTTCATGTCGCATTTTAGAGCCCACTTAAACACAACTGCGTCAATTTGAGTGAACTTGAAAACAAAAACCATGTCAAGTGAAATAAGGAATGTGAAATTATGTACACAATCGCCCCACTGAAGGCTGTCGCCTTTTTTTAAAACAATCCTTGATTTTACCCTATATGGGCATTTTGGTATAGCCAATGATGACAAAAACTTACACATTGTTTACTATTTCAGGTTAAATTTGGTTTAAGATTTTAATTAATATAAAAAATAGTTTAGGATCAAATAAATTTGTACTTATATTTAAATTTTGCCAACTTTCGCCAGAATATTTATCAAAACTTATGTGTTAAGAAGCTAATTACCGAGAACAATGGAAAAAGCATTATAGAGGGGGAAGTGGGTGGTGAAATTTCCTGAAAAATGCATCACGTCTTTTTTGAATGGCCGTAACTATAATTTTTTCCCTATGTAAACTGCATCATGAAAAAACATGTTTTTCTTTCGAATTTTAACCTTGCGGCTTTAAAGAATATTTTGTTATTTATGATGAAATTCACTTACTGATTGCGTGTAATTTCCTTATATTGGTGGCAGTTTAAATTGAAAAACAAGGTTTTGAAGGGCAGATATCATGACATTCAAAAGTTTTCCGGTTCCTCATGGACACTGTGCTACAAATTCTCATACATTATTATTATTATTATACCATTAAGCCATATCCTTTTCGGTGTAGAGTGACTTACTCAATGCGGAAGGGAGTAATGTGGGGGAGGCGGTATCGATTTTTTAGATTGATCTAGAATTCCCGCGTTTTTAGATAAAATCAGGTATATAAAGAGCAACAATCGTTTGCAAAATTGTCAATCAGCGAAAAGAACTCTATCATCGAAGTTCAACTATTAGTAACAGTCCACTGGAGTTGCACAAGAATCATTTTCTTCTGATCAAAGAAAATGAAGCTCTTCGCCATTGCCCCGATCATCGCCATTGTGGTCTTCAGCATAGCTCTTGGTAATTATAAAACTTTGAGTACCATTTTCTTTGAAAAAAAAAAATATACATATACATATACACGTCATCACATATGTTCTAAAACATTTTTACACGTCACACGAACTGTCCACCGTTACTGTATTTTTCGTAAGACTTACACCCTTTTCCAGATCCTACAGGGCTAACGTTACGGAAAATTCCGTAATACAAGTCAAAGTCCACATTATAATCTTAAGAATATATCATGGGTGCTTGCCATGAACATAAAATTTTTAAATCGGAATTGTTTTCCAGACTTCAGTCGATGAATACAATTTTTGTTCAATTTTATAAGTGACATCTTTCTCAACTTTGAATGCTGAATACAAATCATATTAAAAAATATGATTATTGTTTATAATTATAAAAAACTTTTATAATATACCTTGGTAATATTCACATGATAAGCTATGGAGTTTTTAATATTACTTAGTGAACTAATTTGATTTTTCACAATTTCTTTCAACAATTCATTCTACACCTTACAATTTTCATGAGATTGGCACCTAACGTCTCAAAAATAAAAGATACCTAAACTACCTAGACTACTGATAAAACAGGCAATAACATTTGTTATTTATTTAATTAAAATCAACAATTATAAGTCGTTACCCAATTCCGTTTCATATGGTGAAAATAAAGGAACGCATATTTCATACTTTGATCACATTTTTTTTGATTGGTTACAATCATTCAAAGATTACCTGCGAATTCTAAAAAATGGAAAGAAATTTTTTTTAAATTCAGTATTTTTTGAATGAGCGAAAGTGTTCGGGATTTTATTTTTTTATTATAAGAAACCCCACTTTTAGGATTTTTGTTGTTGATGAGAAATAAAGAGCATAGATAGGTACAAAAAAATATTTAGATAAAAGTTTCCAAATCTCTTGTGTTATCTTGCAATGTTTACGAGAAAAAATCAAAAATTATATTGAAAAAGATTGTCCGGCCTAAAAAATGGTTAAGCCCCCATAAAACTGTTAGGATGCCTTCTTTATATAAGCAAAAATTGTAAACAAATAAAGAAATTTGTAATCTTGAAGATGCACTTTCATTTATTAAATTGTTTATAAAAGGAAACAAAAATGTCAAGACTCATGAATAATACTAGCATGGCATTTCTTTACTGCATTTGTAATATTTTGAATGAATATAAATGTTTTCCACAAAATATGAGTATTAAATTTACAAAAAACTTTAGTCTTAAATAAATAAAAAGTTTAGTTACATTTAAACAAGAATCTGTGCATATTGGATTTAAATGTAAAAATCTAGCCTAGTTTGTCCAGAAGTACTTTTCTTGACCGCTGCTCTGCGATTAATCGGCAATTAAACTGATTCAATTCTGCTCTAGTTCGCCCCTGAAGATATTGTCACTCTAGTATTACACTATTACGTCTTTTTATTCACAAAGCCCTTAACAATCTAATAAATGATTTAATTTTTTATTTTCCAGACCTTGGCGGTGCTGACGAAGCAAGAAGTGAAGGAGGAGGAGCAGGAGGAGGAGGAGCAGGAGGAGGAGGAGGAGGTGGAGGAGGAGGAGGCGGAGGAGCAGGAGGAGGAGGAGGACGAGGAGAAGAAGGAGAAGAAAAAGATGAAAAAGAAAATAACTCAAGTTCTGATGATAAATCGGATGACGACGACGACCATACCAAATTAGCAGCAGGAGCAATAGGAGCATTAGGAGGAGCAGCAGTAGTAGGAGGATTAATGCATCATAAAAATAAAAAACTAAAAAAACAATTAAATGAGCAAGATTCATATTATGATGGACATGGTGGTGGGCATGGTGGACATGGTAGTTGGCATGGTGGACATGGTGGTGGACATGATCGATATGATGGATATGGTGATGAACGTGATCATCACGGAGGAGGACATGGTGGTGGTAAAGACTTTGGTGCAGACCGTGGTGGAGAGAACGGACATGGCCCTCAACATGTGATTGTACACCATCATGTGACCCACGTATATAATCATAAAGTTGATGAAGCTGATAAGCATAAACATAAGGATAAAGAAGATAAACATAAGGACAAAGATAAATAAAGATTTAAAAAAACCAATAGAAAAAATATTACCAAATACAAACACAAAGTATACATTTTATGTCTCATACTCGCTTCTGTGCCTTTAAAGTCAAATTTCAAGCCAATGTCAATTCTATAATAGTTCCGAAAAATAAACCAATTACACACTGCAAATTGTCGTTTTTTTTTTTAAATTCCGATATATTCATTCATTCATTAATTTAACACATTGCCTACAATAATATGTACATGTTTATTTTTAAAATATAATTGGGTATTGACAAAAAGTTGAGAATATTTATATTCGAAAAATTTCATGTTTGAATTGATTAACACTTTTTTTTATATACCTGATTATATGACTACCCGCAGCTTCAGATACAGAATTGAAGTTTTTATTTCCTATTTATAGTCCTTTCACTAATACTTATAAGGTCACTGTACTCACAGTTTTTTCTTAGAATTTCAGTGAATATGTTTTTCTTACATTCTTATCACTTATGATGGAAGATATTAGTGTTATGTGATCTTGGACCTATTCAGTTTTTATACATTTTCACTGTTTCAAGACCCCCTGAGTCATGAAAAACGTTTCGTTTTTATTTTTACATTCTCACTATTTACCGAAAAAACGATATTCTAATTTTAAGAATTTCCCACTATGTTTAAGAATTTTTGCAACTTAAATAGGCGCCAAGAATATATGTTTAATGTACGTTGGAGGCCCTCTTACCTTAAGTATATATATTCTTGTCTAATTATATTCGGATAGTCCCCCACCCACCCCTGAACGTATCATGTATTTTGTGAATGACCCCTAATTATTTGTATGTTTTGCTTACCACTTTTATTCAAAGCGAAACACTCAATGCCCAAAATTATAACAAAAAAACATTTGACTAAACAACCCGAAAAAAAACAATAATAAATGAGGAATTACACGCCGCCATTTAACCTCACTATGTTACTTCTTTGTTGAAATGTGATGTCAAAATGACATCCTCAGAATTGGTTGCATTTCTTCGAGCTGCTCACTTATTACATGAAAGTATGGAGTTTGGCCGTCCTCCTTATTCTACTTCGTGGGTAAAACAATTAAAAATGGAAACTGATAGAAAAGCACGTGACACGAAACATTAAAAGAAATGATTGAATAGAGAAAGGCGCATTTTCCTTCATTGAGAATATTACTAAGAATATGCCTGTAAGATTATGACACTCTTAATATTAGAATATCGTTTTTTCGGTGTTTATGATTGAGAAAGTATTAGAATTGGCTGAAATTTCACACGCCAGTTTTTCAATGGATCTACACGTTTTGAAACCTCCTGGAGCCGAAACACGGCGTGTCTGAACGGGATTTAAGTAAAATTTTCAATTTTGGATGATCTTTGAGTAGAATATGAATAGGAACGTTTTGGACAAAAGTGGAAATATTTCGTCGAGCTTTGTCGAAATAAAACTGGTTTAAAGGATTTTTTATACCTTTTTTCACTAATTTCGTAACTAAAGCGGCTTTCAAATACTTTTTTCAAAGTTATGTAGTAAATATAATAAGTAAAATCAACTTAATCTTGATATAAAGCTATTTATTCATATAGAAAAGAATATCCGAATAACAATTTGGTTAGAGTAGTGCTCTCCACTCAATCCTCGATCACACTGAGGCTATGGTGTATCACGTATCGGGACCTCCAGGCTGGATTCATCATATGTTTAGTCTAAGTCCTGATATTATATACAAAGCCTCTCTGGCGACAGACCTATGTGCGTTGCTTAGCCATCTTTTCAAAAACTGCTTCCATCATTCGGCCTACCTGAAAAATAGGTCGCCCACGACCCTTTCACTCCACATTGACCTTTAAGTATTCCTGGAAATACAGACACTTTATTATCTATAAAGAAATATTAAGTAAAGGAAGGGTGATAGCTGAATTTCGAATAGACACCCGCATAAGAGTGATCAGTTCCCTGAAAGTCTCCATCAATATCCAGTCATCACCGATTTATACTGGGACTTAAAAGTAAAGGCGAGGGATATTTTAAGGTTTTAATCTCCACTTCGCAAGGGCCATTCTGCAACAACAGAGTCAATCCCAAGCTAAGCTTTACCGGTTGCTAGTCTTGCCAAGGACACCTACGATTAAGAGGGCAACCGGCCTCCTTAATCCAGTCCTAGCCTTGACTACGACTACCTCAGTCCTGACCTCCACCCAGTATTCCACCCAGTATAAGGTTCACCATTCCTTAACCTAGGAGTACTAGACTCGGCCTTGGTCCCAGTCTCGCCAGCGCCCTGTCCGGACACGATCCTGACCAAGAATCGGAACTCAGAGTCGCTGACTGCGTCTAATACTTTCGTCATAATTATGACAATCTCAGTCACTGTAGCCAATCGCTCTGCCTGCCAACGACGCCGAAGCCTACTGCATTTACTCACCAGCTCACAGACTAGCGTAAAAAATGACCCATAGCCGCAAACTGTCGACTGCTACAATACTGCGTTGATTTGGCGATTTCTTCAAGTCCACAAGGTCTTGAACCTCGTATTGGTCGTTTGGCAGAACAGCTGTTACCTTGAAGGGTCCTTTCGCCTTGGCTACCAGCTTCCTACTCTCGCCTGTAGCAACGGGATGTGCATCCGCCATAACGACGTCTCCAATAGAGTACGAAGGAGGTTTGAACCTCCGAATATCGAACCCCCTTTTCTGTTGGACTTGCTCTTCATCCATGGACGCCTTCGCCGCGGACCACAGATCCTGCAAGTCAACCTGATCCAGTTTGTCTTGAATCGCCGCGAGGAACTTTGCGTCAGCCATACTGCGCGGTTTGTAACCAAAGAGAAGTTGAGTCGGAGACATTCGCGTAGTCCTGTTGGTAGAACAGTTGATAGCGCTCTGAACCTTTTTTACGCTCTCTTCCCATGACTCCTCTACGTTTCCAGCGCACGTGGCTGAAAGTGAACTTAAAACTGTGCGATTCATTCGCTCACACTGTCCGTTCGCACGCGGTGTCGCAACTGCGTTAAGTACGTGCTTGATTCCGTACTTCTCAATGAAAGGCTTTAAATGAGTGTGACGTGAACGCCGTTCCTCTATCGCTTATTATACGGGTGGGCACTCCGAATATTGCAATTAACTGACCTAGTGCTCTCAACACATGTTTTGTTGAAGTATCACGGACAGGTTCAAGAATACAAAATTTAGTGAACGCATCAACAATCATTAAAATCTGCGTATTTTTGCGTTCACTTCGTACAAATGGTCCAACATGATCAAGATGTATTGTATAAAATGGGATGGCAATTTTCTCTATGGGATGTAACAAACTAGGTTTGCGTCCTGATGGGTTTTTATAATAGAGACAATTCAGAAATGCATTGATATATTTGGCAACAAACTTTCCCATCCCTTTGAACCAATAATTTTCCCGTACCTTCTCTAACGTTTTCTCGAGTGCAAAGTGTCCTTGTTCGTCATGACACAACCTTACAACATTAAAACGCGACATTCGTGGTACTACCCATTTATTACCCGAGTTAGTCCTTCGAAAAACAATACCTCCTTTAAGGTGGTACTTATCAAAGTATTGCTTTGTCTCTGGCTGCATATTGTCTGATTGTAAGATCTTACGGCTTACGTTAATGTCTGGATCTTGTACCTGAGCTACTTTGATCCATTCTTTATCTGTAACATCGATGGCAAAACAATCTATTAGATTGCGACTTAAATAGTCTACATGAGCTAGCTGTGCTCCAGGATGATACACGACATCTTTGTAGTCCTGTAGATACACCCACCAACGAGCAACTCTTGGCTGTATATCCTTTTTATTTACAGTAGCCCTTATCGCGCTGCAATCAGTAACGACGGTGAACTTAATTCCTATCAAATATACGCGGAATGTTTTTAGAGCAGCATATACAGCCAAAGTCTCTAAGTCGTAAGAGTGATACTGTTGTTCTTCAAGAGGCGTTTTACGACTATAATATGCAACAACGCGTTTTTCGCTTCCGTGTTTTTTAATCAGGATAGCGCCTAATATTGCGCACGCATCTGTATGTACCTCAGTTTCACGAGCAGGATCATAAATTACTAATATCGGACGATTAACCAATATTGTTTTAATTTCTTTGATCACTTCACTCTCTCTTTCTCCCCATGATCAAGGTACATTTTTCCGCAATAAATTCGTTACAGGGGCAACCTTACGTGCGAAATCTTTTATAACTTTGCGGAAATACCCGGCAAGTCCTAAGAATTGCCTGACTTGCTTTACGTTCTCAGGATCAGTAACTTTCATAACTGCATCAACCTTATGTTTCCCTGGTCTAACCCCTTCACCAGAAATTTCACGTCCTAAATAATCAATTTTGCTTTGGAAAAATCTGCATTTCGTAAAATTTAGTGTTAGGTTGCTTGCTCGAAGAGCCTTTAAAAGTATTTCTAATTGATTAAACCCTTCTTCTACTGTCTCTGTTGCAATCAATACATCATCGATAAAAAAGAGTGCACAACCCTTAAGGACCTTGTTCATGGTCATTTGAAATATGGCAGGAGCATTTACTAATCCGAACGACATACGTAAAAACTCCCATTGTCCATCAGGTGTAATAAATGCAGTTTTTTCCACAGAATCAAGATGCATTGGGATTTGGTAGAATCCGGATTTTAAGTCTAGCGAGGTGAAAATTCGTTTGGCACAAAGTTGATCTATTTGATCGTCAATTATTGGCAGAGGATATTGAATACGCTTAGTGATCTTATTAAGTTCTCGGTAACCTACTGCCATATGAAGTTCCCCGTTTTTCTTGCGTACAAGAACTACCGGACTTGTATATGACGACATACTTTCACGAATTATACCACTGTTTTCCAAATCTGTTAATATTTCATTCAAGTTGTCCCGATCTGATTTTGAAAGGCGATATGGTCGACGAAAAACTGGTGTTTCTGAGGTTAGTTCTATTTTCATTTCTGCCGTGCTGGTTTTGCCTAACTCTTTTGTATTCAGTGATAAGCTTCGCCGATAATCGTTTAAAAGTGTTAGTAACTGGTGTAGTGTGTCACGATCTTCACACCAAACATTCTCCTTCTGTACCGGATTTATCAGGTCAGAATTTACCATCTCGACTTCCGGCATATTTTTTAGTTTTAGTGCTTCATCTAAAGTAAACGTTACTCCTGATATATGAGATATTGCTTTAACGCCAGTCTTTAATGAAATATTCCTACCAATAAGAATTTCCTTCGAGATTTGATTATCTGGGACAATGAAAACTCTTATTTTAAAAGAAATCTCATCAATTCGGACTCTAATTTTTGAACGTGCAACCGGAACAGCAATCGAGTGATTAAATGCTGACAACATACTTTGTGTATGTTTAAACTTTAGGTTTAAAGCTCGTGCAGTACTTTCCCGAACAATGGAGCAGTCACTTCCCAAATTTACCGTGCATAATTTTTCCTCATTTTCAAAAGAACATTTCTTGACTGGTTTGTTTACTTTGGCTGACTCAACCTGTAAACCTTGAGAAGTGCTAAGAGGCAACTCCTCTTGCAAGGACGTCCCTTCGTCCACTAGTCATGCGGTCTTTTCTTTCCCGTCCTTATTCTTTTTTTTTTAAACAGTCCTTTTCTAGGTGACCTCCTACGCTACAATATCCGCATTTTATGTTATCCTTATCCAATTTTAACGCGGTATTTTTCTCGCTCCCGATACCACTACCCTTTTGCAAACCTGCACCGTCTTGATTTCGCTACCTTCTAATTTTGGACAACGATCCCTTTTATGGCCCTTTTTCCCACATTTAAAACAAGTATCCCGATCATACGGTTTCACAAACTTCTTCGACTTTTCGTGCTCTACACCCCGCTTTTTGTCATTTCCGTCTTTTGATTTTTTAATCTCTTTAGATTTTTCCACGTTGAGAGACACCAAACATTGACTCAATTCAGCAAGCGTTCTCTTTTTTGCTGTTATTAAGCTTGTCCGTAATTGATCATCATGGATACCAAAAATTACAAACTCGACCATTTTTTCTTCTGGTATTTCTAAATTTAGACGGTTTATTCTTTTAACTTTCTCAAAACAATAGGCAGACAGAGACTGGCCCGGTTCACTTTTGTAGTTACCAGCAATTTCATAAAGTTGACCAAAATTTTGTTCCCCTGAAAATGGTCGAACAACCGCCACGGTAAATGCTTCCCAACTTACAGGAACATTCTTGAGCCCATCATACCAACTTTTCGTTATCCCTTTTAACTTCAATGCAGCCAAATATAGTTTAATTGCATCATCCCAATCATACATAATAGAATACATGTGTACTTTTTCCAGCCATTCTATTGCCGATAAATCTTTTTTTTTCAGGATCAAATTCGGGTAAAACTTTTTGATTCACATAATAATTTGTCTTCTTCGAACCTGTTTTGACAACAGTTGTAAGCACCTCTGTCAATTTAGCAAAATCGGACTCACCCTGTCGTGCATGTTTCGCAGTTCTGCCAGCAGATCTTGATCTCGACCTAGATCGGCTGCAATTCCTGGTTTCGCATCTACTTCTCCGACACTCTCCAGATCTCGAGCTATATCTCGAACGGCTCCTGGTGCCGCGTCTTCGTCTCCGACGTTCTCCAGATCTCGAGATGTCTCTCGATCGGCTCCAGCTTCCACGTTCTCTGCGATGCCCATGAGGAGATCTACTTCGGTAACGTTCACAATGAGCCATAGAATGTTCAGATCGTCGCTGACTGCTACGGCAATTGTCACTGCACTTCTTATTCACCCTGAACGAACTTTTTCGAAACTATAGTCACTTTGAGTTCGCGTATCAAAATTCGACTCGGCGCGTGATATATCCTACTTCTGATCTGTAGTAAATATAATAATTAAAATCAACTTAGTCTTGATATAAAGATATTTATTCATATAGAAAAGAATATCAAAATAAGAATTTGGTTAGAGTAGTGCTCTCGGCTCAATCCTCGATCACACTGAGGTTATGGTGTATCACGTATCGGGACCTCCAGGCTGGATTCATCATATCTTTAGTCTAAGTCGTGATATTATATGCAAAGCCTCTCTGGCGACAGTCCTACGTGCGTTGCTTAGCCATGGTTTCAAAACCTGCTTTCATCAGTTACGTATCAGTGAATCTCTACATTAATTGTTTGGGCCAAACCACTTGCTTAAAAAAAAAATTTCCCTCTTATCCGGTGTCTCTATTTTATTTTTAGACAGCTACATACTTTTTTTAAGGTTAAAAAATATCTGGTTTTACACAATTTAAAAGAAATTCGTACAATTTTTTTAAACGAGCTAACGAAACCAGATAAGCGGGAAAATTTTGTTTGAATCAAATACTTTTAGCGGAAAAACACGTTCATTGCTTTGAATACGGTTTATTTATTTTTGTTTGCATGTGCGCGGCGGCGTTAATAAGCAGACACACTACACCTTAGCTTCAGCAGGATGGCGGCTCAGTGGACAATTACAAGGTTAAAATTGATTAGCAAGAGTGGGCGCTTATTTACGCAAAGATTTTATGCTATGAGATAAGTATTATCTTCACAAAAATTGTGGATTCAAATAATTTACGAACGTAAACAGACGCTCATCATTGGTTTTTGATAACTAATGCTTAAACTTATGCTTATCCTTTTTTAAAATTTTTTTTTATTAATAGAGATGATTTCCATTATAACTAAATGTGAGCATTTTCAGTGTTAATAATTCGAAAAATTCTTATGAGAAAGAGTACAAACAAACAAAAAGTTTAGGAAAATTAAGCTGTAGTAGTTCAAAAAGAATCCGTAAAGAAGATTAAAATGACATTTTCTTATAGCGACTGTATCAATAAAATTTGAATTAGAAATAAATGTGCAGTCGATGGACGTGTTTTTTTCGCTAAAAGTACTAGGTTCAAACAAAATTTTCCCGCTTATCTGGATTCGTTACCTCGTTTAAAAAAATTGTACGAGTTTTTTAAAATTGCGTAAAACCAGACAATTTTTGACCCTAAAAAATTATTTAGCCGTCTAAAAATATAATAGCGAGACCGGATAAGCGGAAAAATGTTGTTTAAATCAAATGCTTTGACCCAAAAAATTAATTTAGAGATTCGCTGATACATAACTTCGAAAAAAGTATTTGGAAACCGCTTTAGTAACGAAATTAGTGGAAAAAGGTATAAAAACATTTAAACCAGTTTTATTTTGACAGAGCTCAACGAAATATTTCCACTTTTGTACAAAACATCCCTATTTATGTTCTACTCAAAGACCCTGCAAAGATCTGAGACGTTCATGACAATTTTATTAACTCCCGTTCAGGTACGCCGTGGAAAATCAAGTTTTAGCGATGGCGTGAACGGGTTCGTTAACCAGCATTATTTGACCAACGCTTATGGTTTTATTCATCGAAAATTATTATTATTATTATACCATTAAGCCGTTTCCCTTTCGGGGTAGGCGTGAATTGCTCGGTTGGAGAGGAGTAGTGTGTGGATGTGTATGAAGGTATAGGGCATATAGGTATATAGGTGTAAGGTATAGATATTTTAGATTGATCTAGAATTCTCGTGTCATTTATTTAAATGGCACGTTCATTCCGCAACACTACTCCGACCCAGGTTGCTGATCAATCTCTCGAGGGATCATCCCACGTGGAGAGCCTTACAAAATTCTCATGAGTGGTTTCCCACTTGGGCCCATTAGTATCCAAGGTCTTTGTTTCAGGCGTCATTCACGCTACTCACATTCTTTTTATAAACTATTTATCGCCAAGCTTTTCTGTCCTGTCATACTCGCCTAGCTTCCTTCACGTCCATGCATTTTTTCATGCAAGCTCTCGCGTTTTCATGGCTTCGTATGTCTTTTCAGATTAATGTCTCATTCACAGACTCATCTATGCTTTCGGCGGTCTACCTCTGGGTATTCTGCCATCTACATTACCTTTATACACCTGTTTGGTCAGTCGTTTATCTTTCATTCTTTCAAGATGTCCGAACCACCTTGACTGGTTTCTTTCCCATATATCTATTAGTGTCTCCCCTGTACCATATTCTTTGAGGATCATCTCGTTGCGGACTTTGTCCATCAGTGTTTTCCTGCATATTGTGCGCAGAAGTTTACTAATGTCCTTTTCTTGACATGTCCATGTCTCGCTACCG
This sequence comes from Andricus coriarius, assembly GCA_932066315.1. NCBI lineage: Eukaryota > Metazoa > Arthropoda > Insecta > Hymenoptera > Cynipidae > Andricus > Andricus coriarius. The sequence goes on from CAKNWT010321380.1 coordinate 19,133, forward strand.
TATAGTACAGCCGGTACAATTAAAGTTTTATATACGGTCATTTTAGTTTCTTTTGATTTGTTTTTATCTCTGAGAATGGACCCTGCTCTACCGATAGCCTTCTTGCCCTCATTAATGCGCCTATCTAACTTTCCATCTATTTTTCCGTCGCTAGTGAACAGGCTACTCAGATATACGTATCTGTCAACTTGCTCTAATCTCTCATCATTCAGGACAATGTTGCACATTGTTTCTCACTTTTTCCTTCAAACGCCATTACCTTTGTTTTATTTACCTTAATTTTGAGGCCCATGTTCTTCATGCTTGTATTAAGTTTGTACAACATTCTTTGTAAGTCTTCGATTGAATCTGCCGTAAAAATCTTGCATCTGCGAAAGCCAAACCACGCACCTTCACCGTTTCGAGACCTACACCTTCTTCGTCGAAGAGGACCAATCTTAGACACTTGTCCATAAACATGATAAATAGCCATGAGGACATAACGCATCCTTGTCTAACACCCTGAATAATAATTTCGAACCATTCACTCAGTTTCCCATTAACCCTCACACTCGCTTTACTGCGAAAAACAATATATTGTTTGTATTTCTTGTAGGAGCCATTCATGAACTCCGTACTCTTTAAAGACTTCCCAAAGTTTACTTCTATTTACCTTGTCAAATGCTTTTTCTAGGTCAGCAAATGCACAGCAAACTTTCTTTCCTACTCTTAAGCTTTTTTCTGTGATCTGTCGTAAGCTGAATATCTGATCTGTGCATGATCTTCCTGGAATATATCCACTTTGGACTTCCCATATCTTTTCTTCTGTAATTTCCATTACCCTACGAATAAGTATTTTTGAGTATACTTTACTTACGTTAATTAGTAAGCTGATACCTCTGTAATTATTGCAGTTGTTTTTATCTCCCTTTCTTTTGTGTATTGGTTCAATAATCGCTTTTCTCCAATCGTCTGAAACTGGTCCCGTCTCGATGCATAAATTGATCAAATCGCACACCCTGTGAGGTATGTACTCGCCACCGTATTTAAGCATTTCAGCATTAATACTGTCTACACCAGCAGCCTTACCATTTTTTAAACTCTTAATTATATCAATAGCCTTAATGACGCATACATTTTCAATTGGGTTTTCTAATGTATTATTTTCTATCTCGCAGCTCTGTTGTTCTATATCTTCACCTCCTAGTAATTCTTTAAAAGAGTCTTTTAAAGCCTTTACTATCCCGTCTGCATCATATAGCATTTCACCCTTGTTGTTTCTCATGCTCACAAACTCTGTATTTTTAATTTTGTTTATCTCTTTGAATATTATTTTCATGGTTCCTTGGAAGTCGTTTTCTAATTTCTTCTCTTCTTCTGTTGTGATTTTATCTTTACTTTCATTGCCTAGTCATTTAACTTTCTTTTTTTTGTAATCATTTTCAAGTCTACTCCTCTCCTCATCGCTAAGACCTCTGATGTTTAACGTTCTCTCGTACGCTTCTTTTTTTTCTTGTCGGGCTGCCTTAATTTCATCGTTCCACCATGCATCACCAGATTTTCTTCCTACTACCGCCGTACCACATACTTCAATCGCAGTTTTGACAATGTTATCCCGTAACATAGTTTCCAAATATCAAATATTCCATTTTTACGCCATGCGACGACAGATGTGTGAAAAAAGTTTGGAGAAGATTTGA
>CAKNWT010321388.1:1743-16022 GCA_932066315.1 Andricus coriarius
ATAACAACTTTCATGTTAATCAAATCTTAACAGATAATTAGGACATCGAAATTGTATTATATTTCCAATATTATGTGTAAAAGAATTTTTGGAATATTTTACTGAAGAGGGCCACTATCGTGTGCCGAAATATCTTATTGTAATCTAATTGTATATTAAAGGATAGAAAAACCTTATGTTAAATGCGTTTTATTTGTGCTTCTAGTAAGAGATTTTATATTTACAACCGGGAAACCCCAAGAAATTACCGGGAATTTCGTGGGAGAAAATTAGTAGACACCCTGTAATGGGTGGACATTCGGGCCATATTTTAATTTCCAATTTCTTAACAAAACCGACAAAAATGTTGAAATTTTGCTTAAAACTACTTCAATATTAGTACTTTATCCTAGAGTTATTACAAAAAAAAAACTGTTATATCATGAAAGTGGGCCGGGGCTAAAACTTCACAATTTGTTGGCAACGACCCGTATACATATATGTATATCTCTGTTCTTTTTCTTCCTAATCGTATAGTACACTCTCTCTCTCTCTCTCTCTCTCTCTCTCTCTCTCGCACCTCTCTCTCCTGATCTCTCTTATTTGGGAATAGAATGCTTATACCTATTTACGTTTGTGACAGGACTACAGGTGTTCTAGCGCCTCTGATGGTCAAGATAAAATCTGCAAGAGATGGGACTCAGTAAAATAAACATTGGGGAAATTGGATTTTACCTTAAATTATGGATAATCCATGGATTACACGTGAATATTCTTTGAATAAGTTGACGGTCGTAAATTATTGTTCAGCTCGGTTGGCTGTCAGTATTGCTTCAGTGCTTTCAATGGGGATTAGCAGAAAAGGCACCCTGAGGTTCGCGAATGGTTTATACTGCTTCGCGACATGATGTTTCGCGTCTGTTGGACTTCCTTTATTGCTAATAATTAGCTTTTACACGGAGATTATTATTGCATTATTGTTTTATTGCACCCTCGACCTCTAGACTATTGACCAAAATTCGCCGGGTAGGTGTACCGTTTGCTAAATCGGAAATTCCCCTGAAATCTCAGTACAATGGAAAATAACGCATTTTTAATGGCCAAGAAACTCCGGCAAAATACTAGTTAACCCTAAAAATCAAATTTTTTATTTCAAATACAAATTTTGAACAGGAGGAATTGGTAGAATAAATAAGAGGATGCGTCTATTGTCACTATAGTAATCCTATTATCTAATGGAATTTAAACAAGAGGGATAGACAACTTTCCTTTGAGAAAGGCGAGGACAAAGGTCCCTGGGAATTCCCTCTCTCAATGTACCGATTATCATTTCGAGGTAATTTTCTGCCCTTGTAATATAGAAGTAACTACTAAATTTACAATTATACCTGTTCGACTTTGAGGAAATTAAAGACAGAAAGGTCTGCCTTTGAAATTGTAAATGACCTGCTTCACAGTCAAGTTATTATAGCAAAAAATGTAGCCTTTTACTTACACAAGTTGACTTATGACTTGGAAAGCAACAATAAATAGTATCGTTCTACATTCTGTTTATACCTGGTGCTGCAATTAAACTCTAAAGGGATTAAGAGATGATGCTTTTCAGGGACCATTTATATTTGTGTTTATGCAAAATTTATGGTAACCTTTGGGTATTTCCCCGACCCACTTTCCTGGAAGTAATCATTATAATTGTACTATACAATGGCTTTTGGCCATTTATATTTCTGGAACAGTACTTTTCGAAAAGAGAACTACAATTTCCTCGGTTTTAAAAGAGAATATAAAGGAAAATTCCCCTAAAATTTTGCTTAAACATATACATCAATTTCCAAGTATCAAATCATCCCGAAATTCGGTAAGCAGAAAAAATTCTGCTGAACTTACACTTAACTTTTTTTGTAAAGATTAACGAATTTCCTGCAGATTGTACAGAATTTTCCTTAATTTTTTTTTTAACTTACGAATATTTTCTGTAACATTTACTTAACTTTTCTGTCAAGCTAACATCTTCTAACTGTAAAGTCTAATAAAAAAGGCCGTAAATTTGGCAGAAAGTATCTGTAAATTTGTACGATTACGGAAAATTCGGTCAACAATGAATGAAATTCGTTCATTTTTACAGGAAGTCCATGCTGTTCTTATTTTTACTGAAAATCCTATAACTTTAGCAGACTCTTTTTTCTCCATAGGAATATAGTTCACAATTAAGAACGTTGCTATAGTAGTTACGAAAGAATGCTTTAAATTAAGCTGTAACTTTTGAAAATTGTATAAAAATATTTTTATGCAGTTTCCAAAGCAAAGCTTCTTTTCACAAAAGTAACATGTTTTTCAAGAAAAATCTTGATAGGGTACTAAAATATTTCATTCAGGGATCCCCACACAACAGTTGTATAAATTTAAGTAAATTGACCAATATCCCAAGGTTTCGGGAAGCGAGCATAAATCCTAACATATTTAATACTTAAAGTATTAAACAAAGTGTATAATGTTAATTTTTTCTTTAATTCCATAATATTTATAATCTTTTTTTAATAATGCAAGATTTTCAATTCGTATCTAAAAAGGAAAAAATCCATTACTACACTTCTTAAAAGAGTAAAAATTTTGATTTTAGAGAAATTGTGCCACAATTTGGTTTTGAGTTTTATTCTTTCTAGCCGTCAAAGTTTAGAATTACCGAATATAGTCTGTAGGATATTTTACGGCTTTTAGTGATTAAACGATTTAAAAAAATGTTTACGTTACATTTGAGCAATTTCATGTCAAATCATGTGAAGAATTTCAGATATTGTTAGTAATTTTAATGAAAATTCTAGTATCCGTTCCTTTAGATGTTGAAAGAAAAACACTAAAATAAGTTTTGAATAAATCCAAAAAGGACATATTCAAAATTGAAAATTTTTGTCCTTCTCTTCTCAAACTTAAATAACTTTAGTGATTTTAATGATATTAAGGTCTGTTTTTTTATTCGTAAAAGAGCGTAATTTTGAAGAAATATTTTTTGAATAAAAAAAATTGTTAAACTTCTTAGATTTTTCAAAAACTAAGTTTTAAATGGAATTTCTGAGGGGAAAAAAACCCACTTTTTATATTCTTCATTTTTTTATATAGATAGCTTACAATGTCATCTACAAGCCCTGTAAATATCAAAATGGGATCTTCCTTAGTTTTCTAGAAATGATAAAAAACGTACGCCTAAGCGATGCACACGATGTGAAAAACAATATAAACAATAGATGAACAATAGACGAATATTATAATCGTACGCACTAACAACTCTCGGGCGCTCGTCACACCATGCCACGGCGTAACGCTTTTATTTATTTCTCAAAAACTAAGATAGATCCCATTTTGATATTTACAGGGCTTGTAGAGAACATTTTAAGCTATCTATATAAAAAAATGAAGAAAATAAAAAGTCAGTTTTTTCAGAAATTCAGTTTAAAAATTAGTTTTTCAAAAATCCAAGAAGTCTTTGAAATTTTTGTTTCCAACAAATATTTGTTCAAAACTGCGTCCTGTTACGAATAATTAAAAAAAATATACCTTAATATCATTAAAATCACCAAAGTTGTGAAAGTTTAAGAGAAAAAGGAACAACATTTTCAAATTTGAATATCTCCTAAGTTTGTTTATTTTTTCAAAAATTATTTTAGGGTTTTTCTTTCAACACCTAAGAGAACGAATACTAGAATTTTCATAAAAATTACTAACAATAGCTGAAATTCTTCCGATGATTTGACATGGAATTGCTTATTTATAGAGTTCCCTAAGAGCTTTTTCTGAGTTAATTTTATGAAAAATATTATATAAACAAATTTAATATAAGTATTAGCAATATTTTAATTTTCGATACTAACATTTGTATTAATTTTATATCCTGCAATATAAATATTGATGATGTGATTAAATCATATATCGAATTCTTGATTATCAACTTAAAATTAAAAATTCTCTGTATCATATTTTGACTTTTTAGAGTATAATTTTAATTTTATAATAAGTACAACAAAATAAACTATTTTGAGAAATTTCAAAAAGTATTCATTTTGACATTCTTAGACAAATATTTAAAAGAAATTTGACTCATCTGTACATAAATTCCGAGTTCGACATCAACAAAGCAATAAACTTATTATTCGTGAATTCTTTCTAAAAGAAAAAAGAGCAGTAATAATGCTTTCAGTTAAACTTTTTTATCTCCGTTACAATACATAAACGTGAAGCACATAACGTCAAAGTAAAATGTCAAATCATACAATCTGACATTGTAAACATGAAAAAAGAAAAGTATTCTCGATAATAATTATTTTTTAGAGAAGGACAAGTAGCTAAAGCACGCCACGCGCCCGCATGCATGTAGTTAGAAATCTAGGGAAAAATGTTTAATTTTGTGTATGGTTAATACAACATTTAAAAAAGCCTAAATAATAAAAAGTTTTATTTTTGGATGCAGAATATTGAAAAATTGAGAATTTTACTTTTTCTCAAAATATATAATATTTTGGTCGAAGTTTTAGAAGGTTTTATTTTTTATTTTTTTAGTTTGAGTTTGTGTAGAAGAATAACTTATTTTCACATACCTCATAAATTTGAAATAAACGTATAGAAACTTTGGTGATATATTTTATATATTTTTTTCTATATAGGTCGAGTTATCGTTACAAAGTTTTCTGAATCGTTGCAAATTTGCATGCATATATTTTTGTTGTTGTTGAAAATATGATTATCTTACAGACAAAACATAAAAATGTATACAAATTTACGTACCTAAAGCGCTTGGGAATATTATGCGTAAATACGGTCTTCTTTATTATTCTTATCATCTTACAATTTAAAATTGTTCAACAATTTAAAAGGAAATGAAAACTAATACAAAATATCAATCAACTGAAAAATACATAAAAGAATAGTAATTTCCTGCATTCGTTCCAAATAAAAACTTTCTTTTAATTAATTTCACCAGAATTCTTCAAAATTCCCACAAAAGCAATAACCCATGAAATAAAAGAATTTTCCACTGAATTTTCCACTTCATAAAAGAAAGCAATCTGCCAGATTTTTCCCCCAATTTTGAATTTCATTTGACACTTCCTTGTTACATCGAAACGTCCGCCCTAAATGCACTAAACGAAAACACATGTGCCTGGCATAAAAAGAAAGAAGTATTTAACTATAACCCATAAAAAGTAGGTTTGAGAAATGTCTTCCGAGGTCATTTACAGTGTGGGAAATGTCCTTTCAATACTTCCGAAGTGTTTAGTAAATCCATAAATTTCATCATGCCTTGTTGACATTCGCAGTAGCAAAGTTGTTCTCTTCGCTCTGTTTTCCGGGGTTTCGATACAAATGCTTCACAGGATGGAGCTCATGGGCCCCATGACTTATGGTGGGTTTCATTACGATGTATCTAACATATGGATTTGCCACGAGTTTCCGTGAACAGCTTTGTCAGACGAGTGACTGGTGACGTTGGTCGGAAATCTGCCCGTATACACATATACCTTGTTCGGCGGCATTTTTAAGCCAAGCCACAGGGGGTCAACTTTGATCACGCCGATGTCAATCCAAAAATCTGAATCGCCACCCCAAACATCATTTCGAGGTTTCCGCCACAAAAAGAATCGATTTGTAGATTTTCTTTTAAGTCAACGAAATTGAGATGGATTTCAAATATTCTGGATCATGGGTATATATCATTCATTGAAATTTGAAAAGTAAAGCAAACGCGGTAAAGTGCATTTTAAAATTCTGCCAGCACTGCATTTTGTGTGTAACAAAACATAGTTATATGTTCCACAATCTTGAAAGAACATGACAAATTGAACGTAGTCAAATTTCAAGGCCTACAATTTGAAAGACTGTGACGCAATAACCATTTTTTATATGGAAGCTTCTTATTTGGTGTGATTCCCAAAAGTTGACCACTTAAAGTCCCAACCATTTTCCACTTTTCCTTTGAATATATAATTTTTCTCTTAAATTATCTCAGTAAAGTACTTATAACAAAGCGTAATTTAGTAAAGTTAATTCAACATTTTAGAAGACTTCGTTTGAAAATTATAAATAAAAAACTACACAAAATGTCTTTTCATGCATCTGTCCCAGCCTACAAACTAAAAATTGTTAAATAATATAATCACCATTTTTGTAATATTTTAGAATCACAGATATCACTTATATTGATTTAAAACAGATAAAAATCAAGAGTAGAGTTCAATACTTTGGAGTTGAGGATTTTAACAATCACTATAATGGTTAATTTCATACTTATAAAAATTTTTAGTATAGTCGAACATCGATTTGTCCACGTTGATTCGAAATAACGGTAAATAACGATTATACTATTTTTGCTTAATATTTTTTATAAAATATGTCCTGGAACGCTCCATATTAAATTATAATACTATTAAATTAGAGGATATATTTTGAAACGCTGAAGTCAAAATAAAATAAATCGTAAAAATAGTAATTTTCATGATATTTTAAAATATCTTGATCTGTTCTGCACATTTAAAAGAGCTTTGAAATTTGGTTGTTTGATGATAGTCCTATGTCATGTCGCGCGACCTTTAGCAACGTATAAAATTTATATCCATCACAAAAACAATCTTTGATCTCTTAGTTTTATATTTTCGTACTCTCTTATGGGGTTACCCTTGATTAATAAAATATCTGTTTTAGGCGGTCTGGACACTTTTTGTTTTTGAAAATCTTATTGTCTGGAAGGGTTAACTTATTGTCTATCACCCATAGTAATTTAATAACATACACTAAGAAAAGTGGTTAATTAGGCCAACTGTTTAGTTAGTTAAATATGGTTCTGCTATTTTATTAGTTGGTACCACTATTTTATTAGTTGACCTAGCCATCTCATTAGCTTCAGTGACTATTAATTTAGTACGAATAACTAAACAAATGGTTGTCCCAACTAATAAAATAGCAGTAATCTTACCAATTAAGTAGTTGGCCCGGCTATAAGCAATTTTCTCACTGTACATTGCTTGTTTTTTTAGTTTTGGCACCACAGTTTTTCAACGGTTCTCCACGTTTTCAGACCCTCTGAAGCCAAAAAATAAGTTTTGACGATGGCGTCTGTCTATCTGTCCGTCCGTAATCATGATAACTCTCGAAAAAATGAACTGATCTAATCGAGCTTTAGCACACTTTTTTTAGACCTTAAAAGAAAGAACGTGTTCGTTGACCAAAATTTCTTGACAGGCGGTTATGGTTTTATCTATCAAAAATTCTATCCAAAAATCGAATATTCCATTTTTACGCCAAAGGACGACAGATATGTAAAAAAGTATAAAAAAGAAAAAAGAATTAAAGAACTTCAAAATATCTACAATTTTTGTTTGAACCATTTTTCGATAGGACTAGTCGTTTTGGTTTTATTTATCACAAAACTATGAAAAAAATCGAAAATTCAAATCTCAGCTAAATGACGCGAGATACGTAAAAAGTCTAAAAGAAGACTTAAAGGGTATTTTGTTTTATCAATCCAAAATAATATGAAAACAAAAACCTTATTTTTAACATAACAACGCGAGATAGAGAATAATGTCTGAAGAAAGGATTGTAGCTTGTACCTTTTTATTAAAAGGCAATCCAGAAAATAAATATACAGTTTACCGCAAAGCCTACAGAGATTTGAGCAATTTAATCTTTCACTATACTTAATTACGTAGAAAATTCAGAATACGTTTATGCAAACAAGTACTAAGATCTAAAAGAGATGCTTTTGATAAAGTTTCATACAAGAATTCCAAGTGCAAAGAATAAATATCCGAGCGCGAGGTAACCCATTATGGAGCCCGAAGCGCGAGATCGCGCTCAAATTGTAAAATTTTTCGTAAAACTAAACAAACTTGATTATTCTATCTCTTGTTCTTTGGGAGATATGGCTTTCAGAAATTATTTTTTAGATCTTTTACAGTGTGAAGTTACAGCGTCCGGAAAAATACCCTTCTTTCATGACATTTTGTCATAAAAAAAGGAACTAGAATCGATTAAAATTGAAATTGATTTCTTCTAGTGTTGCAGGGAATTGTACGTATTTTTATGAGCTGGTAATTAAGTGTACTTTAACTTGCAGTAGTACAACTTTTATCTGCGATCTCAGAAAATTAGCTAACTTACTTGATCTAAAAATTTAATAAATTTTAGACCAATTTTTCACTAAAAAATAATGTTTGAAGTACATATCTTCCAAACTTTAACTATTTGGCACCTGTGTTAAATAATTTTAATAGGTTCAGTGTACCCAAAGGCTTTCAATATTTATAGCATTTTTTTAAACTCCAAATTACGAACTTCAAGCAAAAGAAGCTCCACTTTGGAGTTATTTTCATGAAAATATACATAATAGCCTCCAAACGAAAATAAAAAATCAAGTTTGTACAAATATTCATTTAGGAATTTTTTTCTTTTTGGTCTCAAAATGATCGTGGGGTATCACATAAATTAGATAACAAAAAAATCTGCCCGCTGTGCGGGCACATTCTCATCGCGCTCGGCGTGCGCGGCTCGAAAGTTTGAGCGCGCCTAGGGCGTCTATTGGGCGTTCTTTGTACATACTCCACAATTTGTACACTGACCTTTTAAAAGTAAAGGACAAGTATCGACAACTATCGTTAGGTGATTGTGAATTCTCTTTTGTTAAACCTCCTTCGGCTTTAAGGAACACATTATCATCACGCATCTCGCGCTTCGCACTCCATTTTGCCCAATTCAGCTATTGCAAAATAATTTACAATTTTTTTTTCATGATTACCTCAATATTTGTTCCTTATTTGGCACTAATTTTAATTCTCAACTACCCTGGAAAATGTATCATTTCAATAAATCTATATTATTACAATTCATAATATGCATTGATATTGAAACATACGTGTTTTCACTGTCTTTTTTTTATAATGTAAAAAGTGGGCATCCTATAGACAAACAATCATTTTACTTAACATTTTGTTGCACTTTGTGTGGTTATTGCAAAAACTTGATTTGACTATTTTCATGTTTTTTTTATGATTTAACCTAAAAAAAAAGCATCCCATAAAAATCTCATTCATAACCAATTTTTAGATCTTTCTTGAATAAAAAACATTTGTTGATTAATTTTGTTCGTACCTTCTGTTTTTTTTTCAAACCAAATTTTTTTAAATGTTAATGCTATTTTTTACAATTGAAACAAAAACTACGCGTCATATGAAAAAATTATTTATGACAAATTTGTAACTCTTTTTTAGCTGAGCAACTTTTGTCTAATAATTTTTTCATAGTTTGTGCCGTTTGTCTCAAAATTAAATTTTTCTATTTTTAACTTTATTTTTCACGATTGAATAAAAAATTACGCATCCTATAAAAAATGATTAACAACAAATCATGGTTTGACCGAAAAATGGAATTTTAAAATGTTTCTTTAAAATGTTTGTAAGGTAAATTTTTCAGTTTCTATTCTTTAAGAAAATTTGAAAAGTTGTTATGATAATTCTGTATAGCTTCCAAAAAGCAACGTTTTTCGTCTCTTGAATTTTATCATATCGTGCGTTGTATTGCTAAAAAATTTCGTTTTCTTTTTTTTTTTTTAATTTTTAATATGCTATGACTGATAATTTTCTTTCTATCGAAAAAAGTCGTAGAGATAAATTGGACAAATAGCCGTACACAGCATTTTCATTGTTTTTAAACATTCTCAACAAATTTGAAAATGCCCTAAGCTTTTGAATTTTTATCCAAAATAGCTAGCTAACGAGGTTAAAAAATGTTAACGTGTAGAGAATTTTAGTAATGGATTTCACTGTGCTGAACTTTTCAAAACTGATATTGTTCAATTTTAACCATATACGGGCGTCCGCATGAAACGGCCCTTATTTTCGATTCTATTTTAGGATGTATTCGCGTTTTTCTGAGTCAGGATCAAAATTATTATTTTTCGGTTTCAGAGGGGGATGGTACCAGGACCTATACTGAATCTATTGGCACTATACTCACGTCCCAAAAGGAACCGGAAGTGGGTATATTTCATGTTCGAGGAAAAAGTATAACAAGAGCGCTTATGGCACTCGTCCACTTCAAATGCGCTTTACTCGAAAATCGGTTTCTCCAAGTTCCAACTTCAAAAACGATTCGGCGACCCGTTTTTCCAACTAAAGGGTTCATTTTGAGCTTCGAATTCCGGAAATTTATCCGTCTATATGACCCTATATGTGACTCCATATCCAACATAATGGTCCTTTTCATGCGGCTACACATCATAGTATTGTTAGAATTACAAACGAACCAACGATATTGGTAACATTATTAAAGCAGGGCTTTGCAGCAGGATTTATTGTGTCTATTATTAACAATGAATTCAAATACGTGGAATTAATGGCAGAACTAATTTTTTAACTTCTGCCATTTTTTAAAACTCGTGTTAAAACTTGGGTTAAAACTTATTTCATTTCTCTACTTTTCTTACTTACCAAAAATTTGTGAAATCTTTGAATTGAGGTCACAATTGGCTCTTTAAAGAATAATAAATTATGTTAATCAAATACATTTTATTTTTATTGATTTGATATCACAGTATTTTGTTTAAACTACATATTTCTTCCATGTCGTAAAATGATTAAAATTGTTTAATTGATTTATTGTAATTAAGTTGTTAATTATTCAGTCTAACTTGTTTATTGATTGCAAAAACTCATGAATGTGTATTTTTATTTTCAAACTGTGTGGTCCTTCAGGAGTTAATGCCAGATTTACGGGATCTTTTCAACAAAGATGAAAGAACCAAAGTTCGTAATTGACTTTTAAATTTCTGGTCTTTTCAAAAAGCACTTGATTTCGTGACTTGGAGTGTGACACTTGAACCAAATTTCGGAATTCGGCTTCTTTGACACTGGAGTCGGCTCTGCTGGGGACACGTGGAACAAACGAGGCTGTTGAAAGATAAAACCACACAATGCACCACAGGACTCTCCTTTCCGGGAAGGCTTCGCTTCGGAAGCCGTGACGATCTATAAAGATATAATACAAGGAAACGTAGGAGCAGGGCTGATCAATATTCTGAATGTATAATCTTCAATTCCAACAATTTCTTACTCACCAAAAAAATATTTCTATTTTAATACTGCGTCAGCTGATAGTTATTATGGAACATAGTGAGCCTTTTTTCGTGTTATGCGTTACCAAAAGATAGAACTAAATATACATCGAATTTGTTTGGATCATTGCAATATCATTAAAAGGTGATTTTGTAAACGGCTGTGTCATAGTCGCCTCGAAAAAATGAGAGAGTTGGAAAAGGGGATGAACTAGTGACTAGTCGTCCCAAAAATTCGGGACGATTAGCCAAGCTCATGAAAAATATTTGAAGATTCATTCCGAATTTCGGGACGATGAGACACTTCGTTATGCGTTACCAAAATACAGAAGTAGTCACCTAATTTTTTTGGATCATTGCAATATCATTAAAAGGTGATTTTGTAAACGGCTGTGTCATAGTCGTCCCGAAAACATAAGAGAGTTGGAAAAGGGGATGAAATAGTCGTCCCAAAAATTCGGGACGATTAGCCAAGCTTATGAAAAATATTTGAATATTCATCCCGAATTGCGGGACGATGAGACAATTCGTTTGTAAACAAACAGTTGAATTTTCAACAAACCTAATAGTTACATTAGACCAATCCGTTGCATTTACATACAATTAGTTGAACTGTCAAGTAAAATAAACGAATTTTCAACACAATGTAAATCAATTTCAACTAAATAGTTAAATATTCAACCTAAAAAGATGATTCAGGTTCAACCACAAGCAGTTTCATTTTTAACCAAATAGTAGAATCTTCAAGCCAAAAAGACTAATTTTTTAGAATATAATTGAATTTTCAATAAAGAAAGATGAATTTTTAATACAAAAGGACGACTTATCTATCCAGAAAGAGAAATTTGCAACAAAGCAGTTAAATCGACCAAAAAGATGTCTTTTTTACCAAATAGTCGATTTTTCTTCAAATAATTACATTTTTTAAAAAATAATGGAATGTTTAACATCAACAAAGGACAAATTAATTATCAACAAAGCATTTACAACTAAATAGTTGAATTTCCAAGCAGTCAAATCTTCAAGTCAAAAATACGAATTTAAAAAAAAAATAAATGAATTTTCAACCGGAAAGTTAATCTTCAATCAAATTGTTGAATTGTAAACTAAAAACGAACAATCTTTAACCGACAATGGAATACTTAAATTTTCAATTCAAAACATTGTTTTTCAACCCAAGAAAAAACGAATTTTAAACAAATTAGTTCGCAAATTTTAAACATTTTCAATAAGATAGATGAATCTTTAACTAATAAAATGAATTTTCAATTAAGCATTTCAATTTTTAACCAAGAAGTTGAATTTACAATCCAGGAGATTAATTTTCTACCAAAAGAGATGAATTTTTAACAAAATACATGGATTTTAAAAGTTAAATTTTCGGTTCAAAATATTAACTTTAAACTGAAGAAAAATTAATTTTCAGAAAAATTATGAAATCTTCAACCAATAATATGAATGTTTATCAACGTAATTCAAGTTTCAACAAAGCAGTTGAATTTTCAACTAACAACGATGAATTTTCGAAAAAAATGGATTATTTTAATTCTAAATTAGGAATCTTGATTTTCAACGAAAAAAATAAACGAATTCCTAATAGAATAGTTCAATCTTCAAATATAGTAGAATTTTGAACCAAAAGATATGAATTTCGAACCAAAAATATAATATGAGGACAGTAGGTAGACATTTCAGATAAAAAGGATGAATTTTCAACGAAAAATAGTTGGATTTTCTTATTGGGTTCTATTAATTCAGTTTGCATTAAGGCGAAAAAACGAAAAAAAGGAGAAAAGGAGAAAAGGAAAAAGTTTGTTGAAAACAGAGGAAGAAAGAGGAATCCTTTACAAACGAAAATAAAGGAAAGAGTGTGAGGTGTGTATTTAGATGCTTTACTTGTAAAATAAATCACTATAATTCTCATTTTTGCAAGCATTTCACAAATTTCTTATTTACATTTATATTTTCATGTGTCGTTTCACATTTTGCAACACCCCCCTACCCCTCTCCCGGCAGTGTGACGTAGTTCTTGAACGGCCCCTTACACAACTTGCAATAAACTTATTTGATAAGATACTGTTATTAATTTTACATAACATTTTGAAGTGTTTACGTGAAAAGAAGTTTGAGTGACTATATTATAAGGAGAAATCAGATTTCAGTGACAACTAAAGTATAGAGAAAACGCAAGTCTGCGAAGAAACTTCAGAAGTCAGACTTGTTTTTGTGACGCTTCCTCTGGCAATAGTCAACTGCTGGTACCCAGCAGGTTATCAACATTTATAAACGATATTGAAAATTAAATTTTATTTATCTATTTTAAAGCATTTCGAATAGAGAAAATACTTTAATTGAGTCACAGGAAATATTCTAATTTTAGTAAATGTTTATTTTTAAATGAAATGTGATTCAAGCATAATTTTATTTCTGCGCAGATTTGAAAAATTCTACTGAAGCCGATGATGAGGGTCAGTTTAAAAATTGGCCACAGTCCCAAACGGCGAATAGAACCTCGATGATTGCCGCGGTTTTCCATGATCATTCGTCACGGGGTCCACCTCGAAGCAGGGTGCCTTCGATATTTAGGATGACCTGGGGTAGAAGCCCATTTAAAAATTACGGGTCTTTGTTCGGTACCAGGGACCGCTTTTGAATATTCTCTTGGTGTAGTATGCACGGAAAATGTTGACATAAATATCGTTTATATGCACCTGTGGCCCAGGAGAATCTCCAGTTTTTTAAGAACTCTTTCTCCGCGTACCATGACGGAATGCATGCTTAGGTAATATATAATAATAATGGCATTTCTTAGTGGATTTCAGATCCTAGATCTTTGAATCTCAGATCTTAGAATCTTAGAACCTTAGATCCACGAGGCAATAAACTTGAACGCAGGTGTAAAGTCAGCGTCATATACCCTTGTCCCCCTGACAGCCGACTCTTGTTAAATCACACGATTAGAGAATCCCTTTTCCAAGAGGATTTTCGAGAATTTGATACCGAAACGATTTTAGATGTCATTCTTTACTCTCGCCTGAATTTTAACTTTAAAGTATATTTATTGGTTATTTTTAAACATTCTTTCAAGAAAAATGTAGGTTTATTTCAAAAATTATCTTGAGTTATACTCTGCCCTATCCCAAAATATTTGAAGAGTAAAAAGTAACAAAATTATGCTAATTTAAATGATATTTATTGGTTAAAA
>CAKNWT010321391.1:0-14552 GCA_932066315.1 Andricus coriarius
GACAAATAATTACAAATTTTAAATTAACTTTTCCTCGGAGTGGAGGTAAGTAAGCCATTTCTCCTGGAAGTAGAAAGATTGAAATCTACCTTTCGCGATCGAGGACTCTTATTTTTTTCTATCCCATAGTCTATCTATCTATTACGAATTTCAATCTTTTACAATCTCTTTTTCTATCTTTCGCATCCAAGAACCCTAATCTTTTGCTATACTTCATCCTATCTCTTCAATATAAATTTGAATCTTTATCTATCTCTTTTTCTATCATCCACGATTGAGTACTCTTATCATTATCTATTCCTCAAAATTCGGGAATACATCGAAAAGTTAGAGAATTTATTACAAAAAATATGTTGACGTTGACCACGTACCAGAAAGGCAACGTGACGCCACCTAACGGCAAAATCTACAGGTTGACGTGCATAGATAAAAAATAGGATGGGATAGAGAAGAGAGGATTGAAAAAAGATAGACGGGAATTTAGACTCATATAGAGATAGAAAAATATTAATGCGGATAGATAAAGGATAGGATAAGCTAGAAAAGAGGGGTTTGAAAAGATAGACGGAAATTTAGATTCACTGAAAGATTGTAAAAGATTGAAGTTGATAGATGAAGGACAGGTTGAGATAGAGAAGATGGACCTGATAAAGATTGACGCGAATTAAATTAACAAAGAGATAGGAAAAGATTGAAGCGGATAGATGAAGGATAGGATGAGATAAAGAGGAGGATATTGATCAAGATAGACAGGAATTTAGATAAACAGAGAGATAGTAAAAGAATGACTTTGATAGATAAAGGATAGGATGATATAGAGAAGCGGGTATTCAAAAAGATAGACGTGAACTTAGATTGACCAAGATACAGAAACAGATTGACGTGGATAGACTAAGGATAGGATGAGATAGAGAAGAGAGTATTGAAAAAGATCAACGCCAATTTAGATTGAAAAATAGGAAGAAAAAAATAAACGTTGATAGATGTAGAATACGATGAGATACAGAAGAGGAGATTAAAAAATATGGACGGGAATTTAGATTGACTGCGAGGTAGAAAAATATTGATGTGGCAAGATAAAGCATAGGATAAGATAGAAAAGAGGGGATTAAAAAAAATTGATAGATGTAAGATACGATGAGATAGGGAAGAGTATATTGAAAAAGATAAACGTGCATTTAGATAGAAAAATAGATAGAACAAGATAAACAGATGTATGATGTATGTATACGATAAGATAGGGAAGAGGACATTGAAAAAGTTACTCGTAGACGAGAATTTGTACTGACAAAGCGATAGAAAAAGATTGACGTGGATTGACTGATGATAGGATGAGATAGAGAAGAAGTTATTGAAAAAGATAAACGCGAATTAAGATTGACAACGGGATAGAAAAAGATAGACGTTGATAGATGTAGGATACGATGCGATAGAGAAGAAGAGATTAAAAAGCATAGACGGGAATTTAGATTGACAGAGAGATAGAAAAATATTGTCGTGGATAGATAAAGGATGTGATAAGATAGAAAAGAGGGGTTTGAAAAGAGTTAGACCGAAATTTAGATTGACTGAGTGATAGTGAAATATTGACGTGGAGAGGTAGAGAGAGGATGAGATAGACCAGAGGCTATTGAAAGAAATGACCGTGAATTTAGATTGACCAAGAGATAGAAAAAGATTGACGTGGATATATGAAAGATAGGACGAGATAAAGAATAGGGGATCGAAAAAGATAGAAGCGGATTTAGATTAACAAAGAGATAGAAAAATATTGACGTGGGTAGATAAAGGATGGAATAAGGAAGAAAAGAGGGTTTTCAAAAAGGCTAGACAGAAATTTACATTGTCTGTAAGATAGTAAAAGATTGACGTGGATGGATGAAGGATAGAATGGGATTGAGAAGATGGGCTTGTGAAAGTCTGACATGAATTAAATTGACAGATTGATAGAAAAATATTTACATGGAGAGATAAAGGATACGATAAGATAAAAAAGAGGGGATTGAAAAAGATAGACGTGAATTCCGATTTACAAAGAGGCAGAAAAAGATTGACGAGGATATATTATGGATAGGATGAGATAGAGAAGAGGGTATTAAAAAAGATAAGCGTTGATAGATGTAGAGTACGATTGGATGGAGAAGAGGAGATTAAAAAAAGATAGACGTGGATTTAATTTAGCAGAGAGATAGAAAAATATTGACGTGTAAAGATAAAGGATAGAATAAGCTAGAAAAAAGGGGATTAAAAAAGTTAGACGGAAATGTGGATTGACTGTGAGATAGTAAATGATTGACGTGGATGGATGAAGGCTAGAATAGGATTGAGAAGGTGGGCTTAAAAAGTCTGACATGAGTTAGATTGACAGAGAGATAGACAAATATTGACGTGGAGAGATAAAGGATGCGATAAGATAGAAAAGAGGGGATTGAAAAAGATAGACGTGAATTCAGATTGACAAAGTGACAGAAAAATATTGACCTGGATAGACTATGAACAGGATGATATAGAAAAGAGGTTCTTGAATAAGATAAACATGAATTTAGGTTAACAACAGGCTAGAAAAAGATAGACGTTGACAGATGTAGGATACGAAGAGATAGAGAAGAGAAAATTGAAAAAGATGCTCGTAGACGTGAATTTAGATTGACAAAGAGATAGAAAAAGATTGACGTGGATATACTTAGGATAGGATGAGATTGAGAAGAGGTGACTGAAAAAGATAAACTTAAATTTAGGTTGACAGCGTGATAGATAAAGATAAACGTTGATATATATATAGGTTACGATGAAATAGAGAAGAGATTAAAAACAAAGACGTGAATTTAGATTGACCAAGAGACAGCAAAAGATTGACGTGGATAGACTAAGGATAGGATGAAATAGAAAAGAGAGTATTGAAAAACAGAAACGCCAATTTAGATTGAAAAGTCTGAAGAAAAGATAAACGTTAATAGATGTAGAATACGATGAGATACAGAAGAGGTGTTTAAGAAAGATGGACGGGAATTTAGATTGACTGCAAGGTAGAAAAATATTGATGTGGAAAGTTAAAGGATAAAATAATCTAGAAAAGAGGGGATTAAAAAAGATAGAAATTGATACATGTAAGATACGATGAGATAGGGATGAGGATATTAAAAAACATGGACGTGAATTTAGATTGACAAGGAGACAGAAAAAGATTGACCTGAAGAGACGAAGAATAGGATGAGATGGAGCAGAGGGTATTGAAAGAGATAAACGTGAATTTAGATTGACAAAGAAATAGAAAAAGATAGACGTTGATAGACGTAGGATACGATGAGATAGGGAAGTGGAGATTAAAAAAGATAGACGGGGATTCACATTAACAGAGAGATAGAAAAATATTGACGCGGATAGATAAAGGATGGGATAAGGTAGAAAAGAGGGGTTTGAAAAAAGTTAGACAGAAATTTAGATTGACTGAGAGATAGTAAAAGATTGACGTGGATGGATGAAGGATAGAATGGGATTGAGATGATGGGCTTGAAAAAATCTGACATGAATTAGTTTGACAATGAGATAAAAAAATATAAATAACATGGAGAGATAAAGGATATGATAAGATAGAAATTAGGGGATTGAAAAGGATAGTCGTGAGTTCAGATTGACAAAGATACAGAAAAAGATTTACGTGGATATATTATAGGTAGGATGAGATAGAGAAGAGGGTATTGAAAAAGATGAGCGTTGATAGATGTAGAATACGATGAGATAGAAAAGAGGGGATTAAAAAAGATAGACGCGAATTCAGATTGCCAGAGAGATAGAAAAATATTGACGTGGATAGATAAAGGATAGGATAAAGCAGAAAAGAGGGGATTGAAAAAGATAAACGTGCATTTAGATTGACAACGGGAGAGAAAAAAATAGACGTTGATATAGATGTAAGATACGACGAGATAGAGAAGAGGATATAGAAATAGATAGAGGGGAATTTAGATTGACAGAGACAGAAAAATATTGACGTGGATAGATAAAGGCTAGGATAAGATAGAAAAGTGGGGATTGAAAAAGATGGAAATTTAAATTGACAGAGAGATAGTAAAAGACTTGATGTAGATGAATGATAGGACGAGACAAAGTAGAGAAGATTGAAAAAGATAGATGTGATTTAAGATTGACAAAGAGATATAAAAATATTTACATTGGTAGATGTATGATACGATGAGATAGAGTAGAGGAGAATAAAAAAAGATAGACGGGAATTTAGATTAACCGAGAAATGGAAAAAGATTGACGTGGATAGACTAAGGATAGGATGAGATTGAGAAGAGGTTATTGAAAAAGATAAACGTAAATTTAGGTTGAGAACGGGAGAGGAAAAGATAAACGTTGATATATGTAGGATACGATGAGATAGAGAAGAAGAGATTTAAAGAGAAAGACGTGAATCTAGATTGACAAGGAGATAGAAAAAGATTGACCTGAAGAGGCGAAGAATAGGATGAGATAGAGCAGAGGGCATTGAAAGAGATAAACATGAATTCACATTGAAAAAGAGATAGAAAAAGATAGACGTTGATAGGCGTAGAATACGATGAGATACAGAAGAGCAGATTAAAAAAGATAGACGGGGATTTAGATTATCAGAGAGATAAAAAAATATTGACGTAGATATATAAAGGATGGGATAAGGTAGAAAAGAGGGGATTGAAAAAAGTCAGACAGAAATTTAGATTGACTGGAAGATAGTAAAGGATTGACGCGGCTGGATAAAGGATAGAATGGGATTGAGAAGATGGGCTTGCAAAAGTCTGACATGAATTGGATTGACAGAGAGATAGAAAAATATTGACGTGGATAGATAAAGGATACGATAAAATAGAAAAGAGGGGATCGAAAAAGATAGACGTCAATTTAGATTGACAAAGAGACAGAAAAAGATTGACGTGGATATATTATGGATAGGATGAGATAGAGAAGAGGGTATTGAAAAAGATAAACGTTGATAGATGTAGAATACAATAAGATGGATAAGAGGAGATTAAAAAGGATAGACGGGAATTCAGGTTGAGAGAGAGATAGAAAAATATTGACGCGGATAGATGAAAGATAGGATAAAGTAGAAAATAGGGGTTTGAAAAGGATAGACGAAAATTTATATTGACTGAGAGATAGTAAAAGATTGACATGGATAGATGAAGGATAGACTGAGATAGAGAAGATGGGCTTGAAAAGGCTTACGTGAATTCGATTAACAAAGAGATAGAAAAAGATTGACGAGGATAGATGAAAGATAGGATGAGATAGAGAAGAGGGTATTGGAAAAGATAAACGTTGATAGATTTAGAATACGATGAGATGGATAAGAGGAGATTAAGAAAGATACATGAGAATTTAGATTGACAGAGAGACAGAAAAAGATTGACGTGGATATGTTATGGATAGGATGAGATAAAGAAGAGGGTATTGACAAAGGTAAACGTTGATAGATGTAGAATACGATGAAATGGAGAAGAGGAGATTAAAAAGATAGGCGGGAAATCAGATTGACGGAGAGATAAAAAAATATTTACGTGGATGGGTAAAGGATAGGATAAAGTAGGAAATAACGGGTGGAAAAAGATGGACGGAAATTTATGTTGACTGAGAGATGGTAAAAGATTGACATGGAGAGATGAAGGATGGGATGAGATAAAGAGGAGGAGATTGAATGAGACAGACGGGAATTTATATAGACAGACAGATAGTGAAAAATTGACGCGGGTAGATGAAGGATATGATGAGAAAGAGAAGAGGGTATTGAAAAGATAAACGTTGATAGATGTAGAATACGATGAGATGAAGAAGAGAAGATTGAAAAAGATAGACGCGAATTCAGATTGCCAAAGAGATAGAAAAATATTGACGTGGATAGATAAAGGATAAGATAAAGTAGGAAAGAGGGGTTTGAAGAAGATAGTCGGAAATTAATATTGACTGAGAGATAGTAAAAGATTGACATGTATAGGTGAAGGTGAGACTGAGATAGAGAATATGGACTTTAAAAAGACTTACGTGAATTCGATTAACAAGGAGATAGAAAAAGATTGATGTGGAAAGGTAAAGGATAGAAAACAATATAAAAGAGGGGATTGAAAAAGATAGGTGGAAATATAGATTGAGAAAGATATAGAAACAGATGGACGTTGATACAGGTATTGGAAAAGATAGATGTGAATTTAGATTGACAAAGAGACAGAAAAATATAAACGTAGATAGATGAAGGATACGATGAGATAGAGAAGAGGATATTGAAAAAGATAGACGTCAAATTAGATTGACAAAGAAGACAGAAAAAGATTGACCTGGAGCTACTAAGGAAAGGATGAGATAGAGCATAGCCAGAGAGTATTAAAAAATATAAACGTGAATTTAGATCGATAAAGAGATAGAAAAAGATAGACGTTGACAGATGTGTGATACGATGAGATAGGGAAGAGGATATTACAAAGGATAGACGTGGATAGACAGAGGATAGGATGAAATAGCGTAGAGGGAATTGTAAAAGATAAACGTGAATTTAGATTGACAGAGAAGTAGTCAAGATTGTCGTAATAAGTGTAGTAGAGGATGAGATAGAGAAGAGGAGATAGTACAACATTGACGTGAATAGATAAAGTATAGGATGTGATAGAGAAGAGGGGATTGTAAGAGATAGATGTAAATTTAAATTGATAGAGAGATAGAAAAAGATTGAAGTGGATAGATGAAGGATAGGATGAGATAAAGAAGAGGAGGTTAGAAGGGATAGACGGGAATTTAGATTGACAAAGAGATTGAAAAATATTCCCATGGATAGATAAAGTATAGGATGAGATAGAGAAGAGAGGATTGTAAAAGATAGACGTGAATTCAAATTGATAGAGAGATAGAAAAAGATTGATGTGGATAGATGAGGGATAGGATACGATAGAAAAGAGGGGATTGAAAAAGATAGACGGAAATTTAGATTGACAGAGATATAGAAAAAGATTGACACATTTTCTCTATCTCTTTCTATCATAAGGAGTCAAAAGTATTCACAAGGAAAGGATCTCCTTTTTTTACTTCCAGCAGGGATAAGTATACACTTTTAAGTCAACTGATGTTAGCAGAAAGTTAATTTTTTATGATAATTAGTTTTTTAATTACACTAAGTTTGCAGCATGGAAACGTAAAACTGGTAAATTGTTGAAATTATGAAACCCGCCTTATTTTATGACCACATAAGACATTTAGAATGCAGGAGCTTTTGCATAATTAATATACGTGGCACGTTCTTGCAGCTTGGGTTTAGACTTTAGGATCTCGAATTTCATTTTTCACTCAAGTTTCCTGCTTATTCGCCCTCGGCAATTCGACTAATTTCTATTGCCTACTTATCAGATACTTAATTAGCAATAATAAGATTAAGGTCAATTGTGGCGAGTGGTCGTCAATCGAGCTTCCTAAAGCAGATTAGAAATTTCGAATAAATAGAGTGCTTGAACATTTGTGCGTTTCACAAGTAATTTTTAATATCCACGGGCGCTAGTACCCTTTCCAGCAGTAAAAAATCAAAAATACTTAAGAAACAATTCATTGTTTAAATCATTAATTTTTTTATTAATTTATCAAATGTTTAATGTGCACAATTTTTTTGGGATGACTGTAAAATTACGGAAAATAAAATTGCCGAATTGGAAAATTCCTAAATAATAAAATTCCCGAAATTATAAAATTGCTTGAATATAAAAATCCCGAATTGGAAAATTACCGGCTTATTAAAAATAATCAAATATTTTTATCAAAGAAAATTTTTTAAATTGTTTCAAGTTTTTTAAAATTATTGTTTGAATTTAAAATAACAATAGTGGAAAAAATATTTTCTTTGAGTAAAAAATTTAATTGAAAATGTGCATGGTATTTTTAAAAAATGTTCTCGCCCATGTTTTTTAAATTTATTTTTTATGCAATTTTTGAAAAATTATTGTTATTTTTAATTTATTCAATAATTTTTAAAAACATTAAGCATTAAAAAAATTTCCTTGATAAAAGTATCTGATTATTGTTTTTTTAATGAACAAATAATAGTCATTAAATACAATTTGTATTAATTGTTTAATACGAATAGATGTTTATTGTTGTATATTCGTAATGCAAAAATATGATTACAATGGGGGGGGGGGGGTCATGAATAGGAAACCTTTTGCTTACGTAATACATGAACGGCCCCTATCCCGAATTTCAACAATTAAAAAAATTGCTTTTCATAAAATATTACTTATTCATTAAAAGTACAATAATCAAATATTTTTATCACAGAATTTTTTTAAATGTTTAAGGCTTTCAAACATTATTGTTTGAATTTAATATAATAATAATTGAAAGATGTATTTTTTTAAATACCAGGCACATTAAAAAAAGTTTCTCATCCAGAAATATATTTTTTTCAATTATTGTTCTTTTAAAATTCAAAAAATAATTTTAAACCACTTTAAACATGAAACAAATTTTTCTTTGAAAAAAATATTTTTAACTTGAACAATATGAGAAAATTGTTTTTTCAATAAGTATTATATATTTATTAAAAATACAATAATCAAATATTATTATCAAAGAAAATTGTTTTAATGTTTATTGTTTTTAAAAATTAATTTTTCATTTAAAATAATGATAATTGAAAAAAATGTTTCTGGATGAAAAATTTTGTTTTAAAATGTGCATTGTATTAAATTTTTTTTTAATGTTCTGAAACATTGAATTTTTAATTAAAAAAAAAATTTTTTAAAATTTCGAGATCAATCAGTGCTGAATTATTGATACCTGCAAAGTTTATCATGTTTTTAAATTTATTTTTTTGCAATTTGGATACAATTATTGTTATTTTAAATTTGAACTATAATTTGAAAAAATTGTAAACATTAAAAAAATTTTCTTTGTAAAAATATTTTATTATTGTATTTTTAATAAATAAATAACATTTATTGAAAAACAATTTTTTTTATTGTTAAAATTCAGGAATTTTCTAGTTTGGATATTTTGGCAATTTCCTCGCAGGAATTTTATTATTCGAGAATATTCAATTTCGGGGTTTTTATATTTTGGAAATTTTGTAATTTCGGGAATTTCATTCTTCGGGAAATTTCAAATTCAGTAATATTATAAACTGTTTGGGAATTTCATTTATCGGAAATTTTCCAATTCGGGGTTTTTATATTTCGGAAATTTTATTATTCTGTATTTTTTCAGTGTCGGAAATTTTGTTTTTGGGGATTTTTCAGTCTTCCCAATTTTTTAACTCAATTTTTGGACCACTGAAAAATCTCCAAAAATTAAATTTCCGAATTGCAAAATTCACGATTAATAAAATTCCTGAATAATAAAATTCCCGACAGAAAATTGCCGGATTAAAAAATTTCCGAACTAGAAAATTCTCGAATCTTAAAATTTTTGAATTCAAACACTTATATTTTTTTATGAAAATTATTTATTTATTAAAAATGAAATAATCAAATATTTCAAAAATATATATTTTTTATGTTTAGAGTTTCTACTATTATTTTTTGAATTTAAAATAACAATAATTGACAAAAAGTTTCATCCTATAATATATTATTTTCAATAATTGTTATTTCAAATTCAAATAATAATTTCACAAACTTTAAACATTAAATATTTTTTTTATATAAAAATATTTGATTATTGTAGTTTGAGTAAATAAATTATATTTATAAAAAAAATTAATTTTTCAAATTCGTATATTTTGTAATTGGAGAATTTTCTAGTTCGCATATTTTGTAATTTTGAAATTTTCTGTCGGGAATGTTTTTATTCGGGAATTTTCCAATTCGGTAATATAAGCTGGTGGGAATTTTATTATTCCAGAATTTGTTCATTCGGGAATTTTATTATTCGAAAATTTTATTAATCGGGAATTTAATTAATCAGGATTCTTCCAATTCGGGAATTTTATTATGCGGGAATTTTTCAATTCGGTAATATTATAAACTGTTCGGGAATTTTATTATTAATAAATTTTATTATTCGGGAAATTTATTAATCGGAAACTTTCTATTAGGGAATTTTACTATTCCGGATTTTTAAAATTCAGGAATTTCATTATTCGGGAATTTTATTATACAGGAATTTTCTAATTCAGTAATATTATAAATTGTCCGGGAATTTTATTATTCGGAAATCTTGTTATTCCAGAATTTTATTATTCGGTAATCTAATATGAGGGGAATTTTTCAATTCGGTAATATTATAAACTGTTCGGGAATTTTATTTTTTGAGAATTTTGTTTTTCGGGAATTTTTTTATTCGGGAAGTTTTCAATCCGGGAATTTTATTATTCAGAAATCTCATCATTTGCGAGTTTTATTTGTCGGGAATCTTCCCATCCGGGAGTTTATTATTCGGGAATTTTATTATATGGGAATATTTCAATGAGGGAATTTTAAGATTCAGAAATTTTATTATTCGGGAATTTTATTATATAGGAATTTTTCAATTCGGTAATATTATAAACTGTTTGGGAATTTTATTATTCGGAAATACTCTGATTCAGGAATTTTCCAATTCGGGAATTTTATTGTTCAGAAATGTTGTTATTCGGGAATTTCATTATACCGAAAGTTTATTATTCGGGAATTTCATTAATCGGGAATTTTCCAATTCGGGAATTTTATTATTCGGGAATTTCCCAATTTGGGAATTTTATTATTCCGAAATTTTTCAATTCGGGAATTTTATTGATCAGAAATTTTATTATTCGGGAATATTATAATTCCGGAATTTTATTATTCAGAAATTCTATTATTCAAGAATTTTATTATACGGGACTTTTTAAATTAGGGAATCTTATTATACAGGAATATTTTAATTCGGTAACATTATAAACTGTTCGGAACTTTTATTATTCAGAAATTCTGTGATTCGGGAATTTTCCAACTCGGGAATTTTATTTTTCGGGAATTTTCCAGTTCGGGGATTTTATAGTTCAGAAATTGTCTTCTTCGGGAATCTTATGAATCGGGAATTATTATTCATAAATTTTATTATTCGTGAATTTTATTAATCGGGAACCTTCTAATTGGGAAATATTATTATTCGGGAATTTTTTTATACGGGAATTTTTTAATTCTTGAATTTTATTATACAGGAATTTTTCAATTCGGTAATATAATAAGCTGTTCGGAAATTTTATTACTCGGGGATTTTCCAATTTGTGAATTTTATTGTTAAGAAATTTGATTATTCGGGAATTTTATTAATTGGAAATCTTCCAGTTCGGGAATTTTTATTATTCAGAAATTCTTTTATTTGGGAATTTTATTGTTCAGAAATTCTGTTATTCGGGAAATTTATCATACGGGAATTTTTCAACTAGGGAATTTTATTATACAGGAATTTTTCAATTCGGTAATATTATAAACTGTTCGGGAATTTTATTTTTCGGGAATTTCGCAATTCGGAAATTTTGTTAATCGGGAAGTTTTCAGTTCGGAAATTTTATTATTTAGAAATTTCGTCATTTGCTCATGTTATAAAGCTTTCGGGAATTTTATTACTCGGGAATTTTATTATTCGGAAATACTCTGATTCAGGAATTTTCCAATTCGGGAATTTTATTGTTCAGAAATTTTATTATTCGGGAATTTTATTACTCGGGAATTTTATTATTCGGAAATAATCTGATTCAGGAATTTTCCGATTCGATAATTTTATTATTGGGAAATTCTATTATTCGGGAATTTTCCAATTTGTGAATTTTATTATTCGGAAATTTTCCAATTCGGGAATTTTATTGTTCAGAAATTGTATTATTCGGGAATTTTATTAATCGGGAATCTTCCAGTTCGGGAATTTTATTATTCGGGAATATTATAATTCGGGAATTTTATTATTCAGGAATTTTATTATACGGGACATTTTCAATTAGGGAATTTTATTATTCGGGAATTTTATTATACAGAAATTTTATTATTCGGGAATTTTATTAATCGAGAATCTTCTAATTGGGCAATTGTTCAATTCGGGAATTTTATTGTACGGGAATTTTTCAATTAGGGAATTTCATTATTCGGGAATTTTATTATACAGGAATTTTCTAATTCAGTAATAATATAAACTGTTCGGGAATTTTATTATTCGGAAATCTTATTATTCCATAATTTTATTATTCGGTAATTTAATATGACGGGAATTTTTCAATTTGGTAATATTATAAACTGTTCGGGAATTTTATTTTTCGGGAATTTTGTTTTTCGGGAATTTTGTTATTCGGGAATCTTCTAATCCGGGAGTTTATTATTCGGGAATTTTATTATATGGGAATATTTCAATGAGGGAATTTTAAGATTCAGAAATTTTATTATTCGGGAATTTTATTATACAGGAATTTTTCAATTCGGTAATATTATAAGCTCTTCGGGAATTTTATTATTCGGAAATACTCTGATTCAGGAATTTTCCAATTCGGGAATTTTATTGTTCAGAAATGTTGTTATTCGGAAATTTTGTTATACTGAAATTTTATTATTCGGGAATTTTATTAATAGGGAATTTTCCAATTCGGGAATTTTATTATTCGGAAATTCTATTATTCGAAAATATTCCAATTTGGGAATTTTATTATTAGAAAATTTTCCCATTCGGGAATTTTATTGCTCAGAAATTTTATTATTCGGGAATTTTATTAATCGGGAATCTTCCAGTTCGGGAATTTTATTAATCGGGAATATTATAATTCGGGAATTTTATTATTCAGGAATTCTATTATTCAAGAATTTTATTGTACGGGACTTTTTCAGTTAGGTAATTTTATTATTCGGCAATTTTATTATACAGGAATATTTTAATTCAGTAATATTATAAACTGTTCGGGAATTTTATTGTTCGGGAATTATATTATACAGAAATTCTCTGATACGGGAATTTTTTAATTCGGGAATTTTATTTTTCGGGAATTTTCCAATTCGGGAATTTTATTATTCGGAAATTATATTATTCGGGAATTTCCCAATTTGGGAATTTTATTATTCGGGAAACTTCTAATTCGGAAATTTTATTATTCGGTAATTTTATTAATCGGGAATCTTCCAGTTCGGGAACTTTATTATTCGGGAATATTATAATTTGTGAATTTTATTATTCAGAAATTCTATTATTCAGGAAGTTTATTATACGGGACTTTTTCAATTAGGGAATTTTATTATTCGCGAATTTTATTATACAGGAATATTTTAATTCGGTAATACTATAAACTGTTCAGGAATGTTGACGTTCGGGAATTTTATTATTCGGAAATTCTCTGATTCGGGAATTTTTCAATTCGGGAATTTTTTTTTTCGGGAATTTTCCAGTTCGGGGATTTTATTGTTCAGAAATATTCTTCTTCGGGAATTTTATGAATCGAGAATTATTATTCAGAAATTTTATTATTCGGGAA
This sequence comes from Andricus coriarius, assembly GCA_932066315.1. NCBI lineage: Eukaryota > Metazoa > Arthropoda > Insecta > Hymenoptera > Cynipidae > Andricus > Andricus coriarius. The sequence goes on from CAKNWT010321391.1 coordinate 13,424, forward strand.
TTTTATTTATCGGGAATCTTCTGATTCGGGAATTTTATTATTCGGCCTTTTTTTCAATTCGGGAATTATATTATTCGGGAATTTTATTATACGGGAATTTCTCAATTCGGGAATTTTGTTATTTGGGAATTTTATTATTCAGAAATTTTATTATACAGGAATGTTTCAATTCGGTAATATTATAAACTATCGGAAATTTCATTACTCGGGGATTTTCCAATTCAGGAATTTTATTATTCGGGACTTTAATTATTCAGAAATTCTATTATTCGGGAATTTTAATGTTCGGGAATTTTCCGATTCGGGAATTTTATTGTTCAATAATTTGATAATTCGGGAATTTTATTCATTGGGAATCTTCCAGTTCGGGAATTTTATTTTTCGGAAATTTTATTTTTCGGAAATTCTATTATTCGAGAATTTTATTTTTCGGGATTTTTTAGTCATCCCTCAATTTTATTCATAGACATTTTCGTTGCAAAAATAATTTGAATAATTAAAAGAAAAAGTTAGACGGTAAATCTAGTGAAAATAAATCACGAAGTTGTATCTATCTGTTAGAGAAGAGAACCTAGTGAAAGTTACGTCGACTGTGTCGAGTCTTCAGTTTGAAAACGGAGTCGTTCGCGATAAGAGCGCGCAAAAGAACCTCGACGAAAACACGTGTATCTGTATTCAAACGAGATTAAGGTCTTCGAACTGTAATAAAAAATAAAAATAGTTTTCACAAATTCAGGATATTTTTCTTGTTTGAAAAACAAATAAAAGTCGACGCAACTAATTTTTATTATAAAATAGTAACTTTGTTTGAATTCTTATTTAAAATCAATTTTAGATCAAATCTATACATTACAATGAATGTGAACAGTTTAAGTAAGGACAGTGAGTTTATTGAATGATATTAAAGTGCCACATAATCAGAAGGCATCTTAGCATGCATAATCAGTGATAGACGTCTGGCTATGTATAATATATACATATATACACTCATTTCAAGATAGTGCTTTTTTATCACCAGACTTATTATTGATCAAGGCCCTATTAATGTGTTTCTGATTTTCAAGAACTCAAGTGCGTGACTTTTAATTAAAAATTTGAAAATTAATAGTGAATACAAATTTGATGATGG